>WSFP011366940.1:0-32050 GCA_009831015.1 Picea engelmannii
AATAAGAGCATGCAAAATTCATATTTGATGGGGTGCATGATATCCACCAATACAGGATATGATTATCACATTGGGAATATTTTACTTTGCAGAAAGGATTTCAAAAAAATTCACTCAACTGGTAATCTTCGTCTATCAAGAATCCAAACAAGGTTGGAAAAAGATCCATCATTTTATTCAAAGGTACATCATGGACGAGAGAGTGGGCCATTCACAAACACTACATTGTCATGGATGTGTGATTTCTTTTCCAAACATGGAGAGTGTATGCCAGATAGAGACACAATACATATTCTAGATAATTTTTCAAGGAGGGAAATCTACAACTTGTACACATGATATGTTGAAGGTGTTGAAGGAAATGGTAATTTTATTACATATGCATATTTTACAAGAATATGGAAGAAACAATTCAACAATGTTTGTATTCCTAAGAAGTCAAGGATGGGGATTTGTAGTATATTTGCTACTCTTAAATCAAGAAGAGATAAATATGAAGGGGAAGAAAGAGGTATGTATTTACTATTCATTTTCTAAAATTTAATAGTTATCAACTATGAAAACATACAATCAATATTTTCATTTTATGTCATGTGCATATTCCATAGTCAAATCACTTCAAGAACATCGGAATCAATAATCAAGTGAAAGAAAAAAGTTGTACAAACATCAGAAGAAGTGTTATGATGCTCCAAACAAATATTTAGGTATGATAATTGATGGCATGGACCAGAAGAAAACACTTCTATCACATTTTGTTCGTACACCCAAAATTTTACAGGAAGATAATTTCATTCAGTTTCACTTGGTTGGTTGTATGGTTTTCAATGGAAAAATGTGTCCAAGGGTTTACTTCACAGTTCCAAATATTCATAATGATACAAATATGACCATCACCATAATTCATCATGTGCTCACTCATTGGTCTGGAAATATTCCTCAAGTTCTCTATCTATAGTTGGACAACATTAGTCGTGAAAATAAAAATCAAATTGTGTTTGGATATCTAAGCATGCTTGTTGAAATGGAAATCTTTCAAAAGGTGAAAGTTGGTTTCCTTCTTGTTGGACACACTCATGATCATATTGATCAAATGTTCAGTCATTTTTCAGTAACATTGAAGAGGAAAAATGTTGGAAGTATACCATCATTGATTGAATGTATTAAGAAAGCATACATTGAAGAGCCTGTTTTTCATATATTAGAAGAAATTGTTGACATGTAAAGATTTATTCAGGGATCGCATCGTGAAGAAAAATGTATTGGGCATCTTAATGACATTAGCTTCCAACATCAATTTTGTTTCAAAAATATTGATGGGAAAACACTTATATGGGGAAAGCAATATTTAACTACTATAGAATGGGGGGCTTCATCAGGTTTGTCATTTTTGAATTTCATTCCAGATTGTTCAATATTTGCATCAAAGTTATTATTTTTACAATAAGTTGTCGAAATCCATAATGCACAGAGGCGTAATCGAGATGTAGATTATTATGAATTCCTGGAAGAAATAAAAAGTCCATTAAGGATACATATGAGTACTTTGATGTTCTTGATTCTGTTTGGTGGGAGTCTTTTTTCAATAGTCAAAGTGACATAATTTCAAGCTCAACAAATGAAGATACAATGTTGAGGACTCCATTTCATTGGCCACAAAATATGCCAAACGAATCTAAAAAAACAAACATTGTTGAAGTTCAACAAGAATCGCAAGGTGATATTGAGTTTACACAAGCAGAGGAAAGATAAATGTATATTGGTTCACGAAGGTCATGTGCACAACATGAAGCCATGGAATACCTTTACAAGGGTTCAGTACAAGATATTAAGGAGGGTAACATAATTGCAGTTTTAGCGACTGAAGATCCACATGGTTATCCATTCTAGATTGGAAAGGTTATAAATATTGAGAAAGAAAATGATGGTGTTATTGCAATTGAAGTGCATTGGTACACAACAAGTACACATGCATTCAATGGTGTGTACAAGCCATATATGATGGTTGAGAAACATGTCAATAGAAACAGAAAAAGAAAGGGTCAAAATACAACTTGTCGTCGCATTAACCTCTTAAAATTAGATGATGTTGACATACTTGTTTATGACTTCAATTTGAAAAAGAGAGGAACTCTTCGCTCCAAGATAACAGATATTATCAAGAGGTTGCTGCCACAAGAAATAAATGCAAGATGGGAGTCTGTTGAACTTAGTCATAGATCTAAAAGGCATTTGACATCTGGAATGTTGGGCATGCATGTAGACTCAGATGGTGCATTCATCGACAATAGAGAAGAGTATGGATCATCTACATCTTCATACAATCATTCATCTGAAGACAATGTAGACTCTGATGGTATTTCAGAAACCATGAGTCAATCTGAATAAGTGTATGAAACATTTTATCCATTTTTTATCCATATGATGTTTGTATGGTAACTAGAAATGAGCATTGAACTTACATATGATCTTACATGAAGTTGTGAATCTTTTGTTATGTTTTATGAATGATATGTCTTTTATTATGGATAATATAATAAAATTTCTTAGCTCATATGTTTTGAATATGGACAATATAACAATACTTTTAAGAAATTATTTATGTTTCATTCAATGTAACTTGTATTTACTTTTTTATTATTATAAGTAAAAAAAATTATTAAAAAACAACGTTGAATTTTTAAAGTATATTGTGATATTTTCATGGCATTATATATTACCTTGTGCTTCGCATTATAATAAGATTTAAAAAGTAAACATTTAAGGGTTGATTTTATGATTTTGTTTACAGTAATGATGAGTTATTTTACCACATTATAAAAATGTGTCATTTTCATACCCCAATTTTAGAATGAATGCTATCGGTAGAAGTACTTTTAAATTTGATGGTTGATTTTGAGGTTTTGGTTTTAATGATACCAAGTGATAAAAATACGATTTCAAATGATCTCAAATTTTAACGTTTTGAAAAGAAAAAAATAAAAAAAATAAAAAAACATCTTCTTTTTTTAGGTGTTGATTTTAAGGTTTTTCTGAGCTATTGTCTATGTTTTGAAGGTCGCGTTTGAAAAATGTAGTAATTTTGACCCCGTTTAAAAAAATGGCACCACTTTTTTATTTGGGGGTTGATTTTGATGATTTTTATGCAAAAATATGGATTTTGGGGGCAGAGTTCTCGTTTTGAGGTCACAGTTCTCATTAAGTCAGTAACTATGCTTAAACCTACAATAACCCACAATCATTACAAACATTACCAAGTTATTACCCATATTAGAGGTGAAATTTCTTCAACTTTCAAGCTACTTATGGTCATAGGGTTTTCTTTACTAGCATGCAAGCAAACTCATAAATCCACATGCAAAGAAAAGTAAAGAAAACCCACATGTTGAATTACACATATTAGAGGTCAATAGTTAAACCTACAACAACCCACAACAATTACAAACATTACCAAGCCATTTCCCACATCATAGTGGTGTGCAAGAAAACCTATAAACCCATATGCAAAGCAAAGTGAACCCTTACCCATATTAAAGGTCAATTAACTAAACCCACATCAACCCACAACAATTACAAACATTACCAAGCTATTACCTATATTAGAGGTGGAACTTCTTTAACTTTCAAGCTACCATATCCAAAGTAAAGTAAACCCACAGGTTCTAGAGGTTGAATTACCCATATCAAATGTCAATTAGATAAATCCACAACAATTACAAGCATTATTGAATTACCCATATCATAGGTCAAATTTCTTCTACTCTTAAGTTTCTTATGGTCGTAGGACTTTTATTTACTAACATGTTGTAATATACCTAAGGTATATTAGATCTATTATAATAATGTAATAAATGAATATCATGTAATAATAGTCATATGACAAATATTATGTAATGTAGTCATTAATATGTAATAATGATAAGATATGCCCTTTTACAAGGACAAGACTTATTTATCACCCCTACGTGTATCTATATGCATTCCCATTGTATCTCAAGAACATGTCAATTAATAATGAACAATAATTATTTATCCCTTGAGGAATATATGGATTTGTCCTTGTTATGTTGGATGCTCAAGTGAAGTGACCAAGAGGTTCACTCCACATGCAGGCAAAACCATAAACCCACATGCAAATAAAATCAAACATGTAGGTCGAATTACCCATATCAGAGGTCAATTAGCTAAATCCATAGCGACCCACAACAATTAGAAATAATTACCCACAATAAGCAAACACTTATTGACAATCAAATTTCCTTGAAGAATAGGATGTGTTGATGAGCAGGTAGAGGTTCATAGAATGGTAGGATTGAAATCACACCACATAAGTAATCAAAAGTAATTTTCTTGCACCCGAATCCATACTTTGCAGGTCCATGACAAAACCCATCATTGTTTACATAGAAAAATCACCACAAAAGTGAATTAGGGCAGTGTAATCCCGTTGAACAGTCAAAAAAAGAATTCAACAGGAAAAAATTAAACCATGGCTCAATTACCTCCAAGAACCCATGAGTTTCAAGGGCCAAAAATGAGTTATCAAGGCTTGTTCCTCTCTCCTTTTGTTGGTTGACAACTTGGGTGGAAAGGAAAATGGAGAGATGTATTAAACCCACCACATGGCAACGCAGGGATGAGGGAAACTATTTTCACCGATAAGAGGGAACTCAAGACTATAAATCAAACACATCAACTAGTGGATTGCTAGAACCTAAATTGTGTATCCTATCACCATGAACAATAAGCCGATGCAAACAAACAGGGGCAAGGTCTCTTTAGTTTAGGGTGGAGTGATCGATCCACTTTTAGGTGTGATAAAAATTACACAAACAACATAGAAGGGATGACAAAAGAGTTAGATGAGCAAGACAATCACCACAATAAACATTGGAGTGAATACTACAACCACTAGAACATGTAGTTAATGCCACGTGGATGTTGTCATACGCCATGTGGACTCATCCACAAGGCCAATTGGAATGTGAAAACAAGAATGCACCACTATTAATGTCCCTCCTCTAGAGTATCAAGTAATAACATGTTTTTTGGTTTGGGTTAATATCAATTAAGGTACACACTTTCCAAAAACAATTACAGTACACAATGCAAAAATTCTTTATATATTACTTGAAATTTATAATAGTTCAATAAAATCTAAAAAAGTCCTTAAATTATCTAGTCAACTAGAGATAATTGGTTGGAGTACAAAATCAACTTGGATACTTCTCCCATGGCCTTACTTAAAGGCAAAAAAATTGCGCTCCGACCGCAATAACAACAAAGTAATAAATGTTGTATAGGCTTGGATATACACCATTGGATCTAAAAGTATTTAGATTCAACGATATATATACCAATCTATATAGAATTTATTACTTTGTTACGAGGTACATATTGATTACCTTAAACAAAATTAGTTCATTAAATTATATCGGTATACGTTGTAATTTATGTAATTTACTGCTATAAAGACAATTACATAAATTTAAAAGAGGAAAGAGAGCTAGGCTACAACACCATTTAGGGGCACCCATCCTTTTTATGAACATTTCCAATTCATAATAGTAAAGTTTTAAAAGTGTTATGATGAATACATTCTTGTATTTTGAGGATATGGTCTATTGGAAAAACCATTATTAATACATGATCCAAATTGCCAAACTTTACTCAGTGGTTAAGTTTTATTAGATAACAATCAATATGTACATGTAAGGTCTAAAGATATGATACACGAGTTTTTAACATTTAGTTGAACTGTTACATGTTAGTAGTTAAAACAAGGGATGCATGGCAGCTTAGTCCCTGCCAAATAAATTTGGAGATGGCCATAATGATGATTACGGTGAAACATGAACAATATGCTAACAAATGGGCTAGTTTCATATTATTAAAAGAAATCGACTTCTTTTAGGGTTTTTGTTATTTTAAATGAGAAAAATTAACACATATAACTACATAGTCAAAAAAAATTGAATTCAAAGAATTCGACATAGACTCACAAAGGATGGAGGAGGAAGACATATTGCTCCATGATGACACATAGTTTATATATTTATCATACGAGGTATTGGACAAAATCCCTCACCATATTTTTACTTTAATGTAGTTGTCATGTAATTTTGGGATTAACCTGAATTTCCTTCTAATTGTGCTAAGCTAACCAAATGCAAATCCCATTTAAAAAGAATAAAAAAAAAAATTAAACATTTCACATTTCATAACATAAAAACAGAAAATAGTATATTAAAATATGTCCATGTCTCATTATAATGTAAAATTATAATGAATTAGGACACATACTATATATTAAGTATATACTACACATATATATGATAATTATAATAATTATCTATAGATGTCAAGTATAAATAATAAATAATATACTAAATACCATCTCATATAAGTCTAATTATTAATAATATAATTATTATACTAATATGATAATATACTAATTATAATATTACTAATTAATTATATAATTATTCACAAAGTAAACTAACTAATATCATACTACTCTATTTACTAAATAAATATTTAAATTATTATTTATCAATAAAATAAATAAATAACTATATTAAAAGTATTGGAAAATACTTTAAAATTAAATATATTACAAGTTGAGAGATTATTAAGATTGTATTTTTTTATATTCAATAAATATAACTAATATAATTATAATAATAATCTATTTTTAAGATCACGGTCAAGCCACACTAAATTGGTGTATGAGACCTCCTTGTTTGTGGGATAAGGGATTTCCCTCCACTCAACGATTTGACTGGTAAAGTCTACGAAGGTATACATACCCTATCTCTTCTAGATTTGAGCTTGTGTAAAGTCTACGGAGGTATACATACCCTATCCCTTCTAAATTTGAGCTTGTAACCTCTTAAGAGAAAACACATATTCTTAACCATTAGGCCCAATGGTGACAAACAAAAACGAGCAAACACACTAAGAACGAGAACCACCTTTTTCTCACTTGAATTCACCTTACTTTTTCAAAATATTTTATATATTATTCTTTGATTCACCTTACCTTTTCGAAATATTTTATACATTATTCTTTGATTGACCTTTTTCTTAACACATTCTCATCCTTGATGGACTGACAAGCATATGGAATTTATTGGAGTTGCTGAGAACGAAAGAATTAAGTAGCATTGACTGGTATGAATTAATACTCAACAAGACACATCGATGACCATGAAGGTTACGTAGGTCCACTTTGTACACACAGATGACCATGAAGGTTACGTAGGTCCTCCACTTTGTACACACGTTTTTCTTTAAGTTCACGGTGAAGATTTGTGTTAGAAATTAAGTATTTCATTAAGTGGTATTTTTAACAAGGTACATTAATTGTATAATTAATTTTAAATATGGAAAGACGTGAAGATAGTAATAAGAAATTAAATATATTAATCGATAAGAATTCAGAAAAAACAAATAAAATTTATTGTATAAAAAATATATATTTATTTTGTTAAGTTAAACAATAACTTGTATACTTAAATTTAAAATAGAAAATAATTAATGTCAAATTAATCACAAACTCAATATTATAGTGTTTTGGTCGCAACTGATAATATAAGTAAAGGTTATTGTTTTTATGATTGTATATTAATTAAATTATGATTATAGTATTAATTAATTATTTTCATAGGATTAAATTTATTTGAAGTATAAATATTTAATGATATTTGTATTATTTTTATATATTTAAAAAATATATTTATTTTATGAGAAAATTTGATAATTTTTCATATAAAATAATTTTATTTGTTATAAAATTTTATTTTATTTTTAAAAGGAGTATCAAAATTTTAAATGTAAGTATGTGATTTAAGTTCTAAGACATGGTGAGACATTTTTTCAAGGATGGAGAAGATTATTATAAGATAAATTAGAGAAATTTGAGTATGTAAGTTTTCACTTTTCTCGATAAATACTATGTGTGAGGTTTTGAAATCTCCAACTTTTCCATTGGACATTCCACCCATCATTAGGTACATAAAAAGCTCATGGGGAGAGAGTAAACATCAATTAATTAATTAATTAAGGGAAATAGTCATTGAGATAAAGATAAATTAATCAAAGGTAACTAGAAACATAATGAGAAAAAAGGAAGGGTAAAATTAGTCAATTAAATTAGGTGAAGAATAAAAATTAGGAGAGAACGAATTAGTCGTTAAAGTAATAAGATGAAAGGGGAAGAATGTGAGAATAATAATATAAAGCGTGGAGGGAATTTTGAATATATCATTAAAAATCAAGGAGAAAAAGAATTAGATGTGAAACTAATTAGATGAAAGAAAAAAGGTGGGGGGTAAATAAGAGAAAAATAATAAAATATGGGAGGAATTTTGAATATATCAGTAAAAAATTTAATATAAACATTAAAATAAGAAGGGGGGTTGAAGAAATTAAAGTGGGAAGATAAAACACAAAATTCTTTAGAGGATAATCAAAACCAAAGACGTGGGTAGAATAAGACAGAAAGTGAAATGAGAGAGAAATAGAGCAAAGATGCTAGGGCGAGGGAGGAAAGGAGATGAACATGAAAAAAGATCTAAAGGAGGATTCCCAATGGTCAAGGTGGCGAATGGTGGGTTTCCAAGATTTGCTTACCTTGTATCCATCTTTGTGGTTGAAATTATTAGGATGTTTTTCGATTTCCAGGGCTTTTTGAATGAGACGAGAGGAGGAATGAGGAGCATAGGCTAAAATTTTCGTTTGGTTAAAGAAAATAAGTTGTTTAGAGTTAAAGGAGTGTTCAACAATGGTTGATTTGGAGGTACGGTTATAGGTGGTATCGGTTATATTCTCTTTAATTCGGGCTTTAAAGGTTCTACCAGTTTGACCTATGTAATGTTATCCCCAACTCCTAGGGATAACTAAGAAAATGCTGTCTTAAGGCCCTCAGGTTACAGACATGGAGTACCGAGAGACATTATGACCAATAGTGTCCACTTGCTTAGATAGAGACCCACCTCACCACCACAGTTCCAGGTTCGTCACGATGGTATCCACCACATCAGCTGGCATCCGAAAGACTTTGGATCTTGCTCCATGAGGTACAAGTTAGGTATTATGGTGAGTGTCATTTCAATATTTGAGGCATTTGGGTTTGTTGCATCTATTGCTGCTTTTGATTATGTAACACTTGCTTGGACATTATGCTCTTTGCCCTGTTTCACTTTAGTGGTTGACATTGCGCCCTAGTAAGTGGGTCACCCTTAGGGACAAGTCTATTATTGGGAGGTCCTTTTGAAAATTCATTGTGTCACTCCCAACCATACTTATCACTTTCCACACTTCATCCCCTCATCTCCTCGCCTTTTTGGATTTTCGGGTGTACTGACCTTTTGGGGTCATTTCCCGCTTCCGAAAAATTCTCTCCCCTTTTCTATTCTCCCGAATTATTTTCTCCCTTTGTTTCCCCCCCTTCTACACTTACGCATTTTTCCCTTTTCTTTTTTCCCTATTACTCTCCCTTTCTAGTTCTAACACTTAGTCGCATTTTAGACCGCGGGTTCTCGGGTTAGCGGACTTACAATTTCTCACCTCCATCTACAAATTCACATCACAAGTCCGATTGACCACCATGTTGTTCCATACTTAGCTAATTCTACGATTGCAGGTTCCCGGGTTGACGACATCGAACTTTCATGTTCCCGTGTTCCTTGATAGACACATTGCACCAAAGAGTTTCGCGATCTACATTTCGATCCCCGAACTCCCGAACTTCCTAAGTGTCATTCCGCCTACATGAATCCATCTGATCGCTGCGTTGTCCCACACTTATCCAATTTCACGCCTTATACCATCGCAGGCTCTCAGGTTTGTGGGTTCCCAGGTTCACAAAAATCTCAAGTCACATATTTCCCTCGTCCGTCCCCACCACCCTCACGCCCTTCGTAATGCACATTTACTATGATTTTAATGTTAATAACTTACCATACAGGTTCGAAAGGATGGTCATTAATAAGCGAAAGGCTCGAGGAGGATCTCCCTTCTCCGAACCAAATAAAACAACTGAACGCATTCTGGAAGGAAAAGGTAAAAAACCTGAATGGTATTGTTCAAGCATGCAGCCACACCATAATTAGAAGAGAGGAATTATTAAAGAAGCTAACTGAGATAGATCTAGCTCATAGAACAAATGAGGTCCAAGACCCTAAATTGATACTCAACTCGTTGTTCTTAACCAAGCAAGCATTTGATGAACAATTTTATATCTTTAAAGGGTTGTCATTTGAAAAATTCTATGGCATTCTTGAATATGGTGAAGATGATGTGGAAAACTAGCTAGTTGATTATTCGATTAAAAATCAAGATATTGAAGAAGCATTGCGGAAAATTTCTATTGATCTAAGGGACTTGGAAGGTGAACTCTTCAATATAAAAATCCGGCATGAAATAAATGTGGCGCCAATAAGGAGCTACATCGAGGAGTGGTTCAAAAAGGTTGTTGACAAGATCACTAATGAAGGGAAAAGGATGGTTGAGACGGTTCCTATAACCGTCAAGGAGAGCCATAAAAGGACATCAGCGAGCAAGTGACAAACCATGAGATAGCATCATAGTAAGTTCATATTGATCACATTTTTTTGTCTCTATCAAGCTCTTCATCCAGTTACTCCATCTCTTTAAATAGAAAGGTTTAACCGAAGACTAATATTTTCCTTTTTTTTCTTCTTTCCAGGTCCTGCTCCCTTCTACCTCCCACTTTCTTTTGTCTACGAGATTCATTCTTATACATATTTGATTTATGGTCCACGGGATCCCTAATCCCGGTCGCTATGACAAATGCATTTTAATTTCAGAGGATATGTATTGAACTATATATATTTTAGAAATTCCAAGAGAGCTATTTTGGAAACAATATCGAGTGTACATTGTAACCCAGTTTTTCTGAATATAAAGTATTTGAGGTTGATCTATAATTATCTCCATTTGAGCTACCCATGTACTATTCTGTCAAAGTTCTCTTATGCATGCGGATCATTTTCTTTTAGCTTTTATGTGATCAGAAATTGTTATCCCTACTATGATGGATGTGAGGAATTCTATTTATTTTCTTTAAATGTATGAATGTGTGTGTTTCCTGGTCCATACTCAGGAACTCTCTTTTTAAAATAAAATAAAAATATTTTTTGTTTTCTGTTATATCTATTTTACTTTCTGTTGATGAACTTCTTATAAAAGTCCCACATTTTATAAATCTTGGATAGAGGAGTACCACCTCTATAAAAACGTAAGAGGATTTGCATCCTCGTGAGGTTGTCGTTTCAGTCCTGACGGATTCAAGAGTCAACATTTTTGGCGACCATACTAGGGACATGAACTAAAAATTCAGAACCTAGCCCAACATTTTGAAGGAAATATATGACTTTACCCCAGGGTAACCAACCCCATTTAGAAATTGGACTGAATAATCAACGAAGCATTTTGCACCAATTGTATAATCTAGTAATATCAACAGCCCAGACTTGAGAAGAGTTAGAAGAGTCCTGGAAGATATTAGTCCAAGAAGAAGAAAGAGAAATTCTTTGAAGACAAAGGAGAGAGGAATGACAAGATCAAAGAAATCAAAGAGTGGCTAGAGCAGCACAAGAACAAGGTCAAGATTGAAGTTGGACGAATTCAAGGGACCCATTACCCGAAGTAAAAGTAAGAAAATATATGTCCTTAAAAGTGAAAGGCCAATCCTAAAACCTCCTAAAAAACAGTAGGAAGAGACGAACCTCCCCGAATCGATCATCATGTGGAGAGACAAGGAGGCGAAAGAGATGTTGCAAGAAACCAAGGAATCCTAGGGTTTGGATATAGAAGGGTGAGAGATTACCCTCTTAATGTCATGGATGAACAACATGAACTCCTAGTTCTCCTGAAAGGCACCTTGAAGGAATTTTCTGGAGATGGGACAATCGATGCAAAAAGACATTTTCATTTATTTCTTGACATTTGTGACTTCCACTGAGTTGAACATGATGACATCATGGTGAGGTTACTTTTGCAAAATTTATCAGAAAGAGCTTATGAATGGTATATAACATTGCCCAGTAGATCCACTCACTCATTTAATGACCTCGAAGTTATGTTCCTAAATATGTTTTCCCCCCCAATTTCCTACCATACCCTCCTCACAGACTTCACCGAGATTGGGTTAAGGAAGAACGAAAGGATATGATATTTTAATCTCGGGTTCAATAAGACTTTGAGTAGAATCCTAGAAGACAAAAGACTAAATGACCCGGTCATTCTCAGTTTCTATAAGAATGGAATGCCCCCGAATGTGAAATATGCCATCAGAACATCCCAGATGGATACCCTGGAGGAAGCAATGACTAAGGCTACTGAGATGGAAGAAATTATGATTGAAATGGGCGTCGACCCCGACATTATATTGGGAAGATTACAAAGAAATATGGGGGGATTGAATATTGATAATCAAGGAGCTTCCAGCTCGAGAAGAAACGAAGATTTTAAACCTCGAGCAGCTCAGAATCAAATGGCGGGAGGAGAATTTTTTAAGGGAATCATACCTGACATAAAATTTTATCCTATGGCAGCACAAGAAACAAAGCAAAGAATTGAGATTGCACAGATGAATCGAACCATCAAATAGATGAAAAATGAAATAACCAGGCTGAGAAGGGGAGATAATTACATGCCAAACCCAGGAATTCCAGTTCCCGAAAAAAGGAGGAACCCGCCCCCTGAAAATAGAGTCATATTTGAGAATACTGAAGACCCACCGAGACCAAGGGTTCCTAGACAACCCACTCCAAATGTGGTTTTTTTGGATGATGTATGTGACGAGCAATTGATCGAGCAAGAAGGTTATTACTTACCTGATGAATGCTCTGAGACATTGCATATGGATGGATACAAGGCGTCCATGTACATATATGGAGAGGGAGACAATGATCCTAACTCACAATAAAACGTTGCCCAGACAAGAGGATTTGTAAATAGACCAAAGAATAAAGGCGACTCTGACAAAGAAAAACAAAAAGAAAAGGAAAAAGAAAAAGCCAATGAAAAAGTGTCGAATGAGAAGGTGACAGTTGGAACCACAAGGCAACTTGTAGCGACAAGCTCAACTCAAATGACGTAAAATGTCGTGGAGGAATTAAGTAAGTTGAGGATAACTCTGCCTTTTACAGAAGTGGTGAAGATTCCTCAGAAGAGGCATAATATCTTGAAGTTGTCAGATGATCCGTCGGAAAGAATGGGAATTGTTGTTACCACTCCAAACAAAACCAGAGCTCATCGACTGCTAAGATGAGAGGTAAATTTCCACCCTTCTACATCTCAATTGAAAACCATGATGTTTCGTTACATAACTTTTTAGTTGATACCGGTGCGACAAATAATATAATTCCACTCGCGGTCATGGAAGCAATGGGCATGAGCTGCACTAAATATTATGAAACTAATGAGAGCATATATGCCATCGATTCATGAAAAGTGTCGGCATACGGAGAAATCAAGGATTTTTATGCATGGATTACAACAACTCCCCATATCATCACAGTTTTTAATATTATTGTGGTAGACCTACCTCCAACATATGAGGTTGTGCTGGGAAGAGATTGGAGCTCCATGATCCGTGGATATATAATGAATGACGGTAGTTGTATGATGCTACCAGGAAAGGAGGGAGCAATGATTAAAGTACCACAAGAGCCCAAAAAACCTTTCTCCTTCAAGAAGAAGGATAATGAATTAATGGAAGACTATGTAGATGATGGGATCAGAAACTATGTTATCTTGAACATGGAGCAGAACGAAAACCTAGAACAAGTTCAAGACTTGGAGGTCCCAGAATGTGTACTTGAAGGCTACTGGAGAATGTCATTCAATGGAGCATCCTCTAAATCATGGAACGGAGTTGGGATTGTTCTCATAAGCCCAGATAAGACAACGCATCCTCACGTTGTAAGAATGGATTTTCCATGCACGAATAATGAGGCAGAATATCAAGCTTTAATCCAGGAGATGATCCTTGCACAAGGAATGAAAATAGAACATATCACTGTTACTATAGATTCAGACTTGGTCATCAACCAGGTTACCCAAAAATACAAAATCAAAAAGGAAAGACTTAAAATGTATTTCAAAAGAGTTAATGAACTAATGGAATCTTTCAACTCTTTCAATATTGCTTTCATTCCAAGGGATAAGACCCATAAGGCTGATTCGCTAGCTTTGGCGGCTTCATTATCAAATCCAGACGATATCCTGAGAAAAACATATTTCCATGTGGAAAGGGCCTTTAGGACATCTATTCCCGATAATATTGAGTACTTGCAAGTGTTTGACAATGATGAACAATTGGAGAACTTTTTGTTAAACAATGATGAAGAAGAAGATGATAAGGCGATTGTTGTCCCCAAAGACTGCATACAAACCGATTTGTTCACAAAAGACGATCATGCCAAGAATATTTTTGAAGATTTTTGAGTTCGAAAGGCGCAAGAGACAAGAAAAGTCAATATTGGAACTGACCAGTCCCCAAAATATGTCAATTTGGGAGTCGATTTCACCCCCGAATAAGTTGATCAATATGTCACCTTTTTCAAGTAATATATTGATGTGTTTTCTTGGACCTATGACGACTTAAAGGCTTATGACAAAACGATATTCCAACATATCATTCCTTTGAGGGAAGAAGCCAAACTGGTGAAACAAAAAATAAGAATGATGAATCCCAAGTTGAAGCCTCTGGTAAACATTGAGTTGGAAAAGTGGAAGAAAGAAGGGATAATCTATCCCATCATACATTTAGAATGGATTTCAAATCCAGTGATTGTCAGGAAGAAGACCGGGGAAATCCGAATGTGCGTCGACTTCAGAGATATTAACAAAGAGAGCATAAAAGATCATTTTCCACTGCCCAACATGGAGTTTCTGCTGCAGCAAGTTACGGGATCGACATGCATGTCTATGTTGGATCGTTTCTCTAGATATAATCAAGTTTTAGTGGCTGGGGAAGATAGAGAAAAAACAACATTTATCACACCATGGGAAACATATGCATACGCTAGAATGCCCTTCAGTTTGAAGAATGTTGGAGCTACGTTCCAAAGAGCCATGGATCATGAATTCAGTAGACTTATAGGAAAGTTCATGGAATACTACCAAGATGACTTGACAGTGAATTCAAGCAAAAGGGAGGATCACATCCATCATTTAAGAAAATCCTTTGAAAGATGTAGATCATACGACATCTCTCTCAACCCAAACAAATGTGTGTTTGTTATAACTCAAGGCAAGTTGTTGGGCCTCATTGTATGTAAGGAAGGGATTTATATTGACCCGGAAAAAGTTAAATTGATTAATGAACTCAACCCCCGGACATCCAAGAAGGGATTCCAGTCATTCTTCGCGAAAATTATTTTTTTTCGAAGATTTGTTCCTGATTATGCAAGCATCGTAAAACCCATCAATTTGTTGCTGAAAAAAGAGTAGAGGTTCGAGTGGACAACAGATACTCAAGAAGCATTCAACAAGATCAAGGGGGGCATCACCACCGCTCCCATCCTCATTAGTCCATATTTTCAAAGGGATTTTATTATCTATTAATTTTCTATAGAGGCAATTGTCACATCCATCCTCACTCAGAAAAATAGCAATAGAGAAGATCTCCCCATAAGTTTTATGAGAAAAACTCTACACGACTATGAGTTGAAGTACTCAGAACTTAAGAAACAAGCTTTGGCCCTTGTAAAAGTTGGGGCACACTTTCAGACTTATATACTAAACTCTCATGTTATTGTCTGTGTCCCATCGTCCCCCATCAATATTCTCCTAAATCAACAGTTGAGGGAAGGAAAATGGGCCAACTAGTTAGCAAAAATTCAAGAGTATGATACTGAGATCAAATCATTGAAGGAAATAAAAGGACAAGGATTATGCAAGCTTATGGCGAATGGGGACTCAATCAATGGGATGATTTCAATCTCAGCCAGGGAACCATTAGTTGATTCAAAATGGTATAGAGATATCATATTCTATTTAAGATCTAGGCAATTCCCTATGAAAATGAGTTCCAAGGAGCGAAGGACACTCAAGATGAAGGCAAACCAATATGTATTGATTGTTGATATACTTTTCAGAAGAAATTTCGATGGTATACTATTGATATGCGTCGATGAGAATCAAGCTCCAACACTGATCAAATAATTCCATGAGAGAATATGTGATGGACACTTTGCACCCACTGCAACTGCTCACAAAATAATCAGAGCGAGATTCTACTAGTCATCAATCTTCAGGGACTCGTACGCTGCAATAAGGAGATGTTTTTCATGCCAGCAGTTCTCAGGAAAAATGAAGAAAGTTGTGATGCCTCTGTAGCCGATTTTGGTGGAACAACCATTTTCCCAATGGGAACTTGATGTCGTTGGGCTGATTAATCCGAAATCTAGCAAAGGGCACATGTACATTCTGACAGCTACTGATTATTTCACAAAATGGCCAGAAGCAGTGGCGTTGAAGAAGGTCGACGCTGAATAATTGATTGGATTCCTCAAAGACAACATTTTGTCTAGGTTTGGTGTCCCTGATAAATTTAACACAGACAACGGTTCGATCTTCATTGGGTCAAAATCCATGGAGTTTTGCAGACAATATGGGATCATTATGGGTCAGTCTTCAAATTATTATCCACAAGGAAATGGCCTTGTTGAATCCATGAACAAAACACTTGTGCAGATATTGAAGAAAATTGTTGATGGAAACCAGAGGAATTAGCATCTGAAGTTGACATAAGCACTATGGGAAAGTAGGACAACCTCGAAAGATAGTATCAGGGTGACTCTGTATCTATTGGTTTATGGGAAAGAGGAAAAAATGTCAATTAACCTTGAGCTTAACGCATTGATCTATGGGGTTAATACTGAAGATACGAAAGACAATTCGCTTACCCAGAAAAGGATCAATCAATTTCTAAAGCTAGAGGAGGAACGAAGAAAATCCCTGAAGCAGACTTCTCAGAGGAAGCAGATCATCAAAAAATATTTTGATCAAAGCACAACTATGAAGAACTTTCAGAAGGGAGAACTGGTACTTCTTTGGAACAAAGCCA
The DNA here is from genome assembly GCA_009831015.1 of Picea engelmannii. NCBI lineage: Eukaryota > Viridiplantae > Streptophyta > Pinopsida > Pinales > Pinaceae > Picea > Picea engelmannii. The sequence continues at coordinate 17,105 of WSFP011366940.1, forward strand.
AGGAAAATTCATCCATGCACATGAAGTTTGTAGCACTTTGGATCAGACCCTATGTTGTTGAAAAGATATTGGGCTTCAACTCATATATGCTCCAAGACATGAAAGGAAAAAGGTTAATGTTGCCTGTCAATGGGAAACATCTGAAAGGTTTCTTCTCCTAGCACTTTTTCATTCTCATTGTACATAATTTTATTTCTAGTTTGTATATTCTTAATCTGACTCCATAACCCAATGGGCGGATGCACCTAGTCACGAGAGATTATGTATTCTTGACAACCCATAGGGGTTCATCATCCCACAGTTCTAGCCTATTGTTGAGGTCATTTGCCGCTTCTAAAAAATTCCCTCCCCTTTTCTATTCTTCTGAATTTTGTTTTCCCCCCTTCTACACTTACCTGTTTTTCCCTTTTCTTTTTTCCCTCTTACTATCCCTTTCTATTTCTAACACTTAGTCACATTTTAGACCGCGGGTTCCCAGGTTGGCGGACTTACAATTTCTCACCTCCATCTATAACTTCACATCACGAGTCCAACCGACCACCGTGTTGTTTCATACTTAGCCAATTCTACGATCGCGGGTTCCAAGTTGACAGGATCGAGCTTTCATGTTCCCGTGTTCCGTGATAGACACATTGCACCAAAGAGTTATGTGATCTACATTTTGATCCCCGAACTCCCCAAACTGCCCAAGTGTCATTCTGCCTACATGAATCCATATGACCATCGCATCGTTCCACACTTAGCCAATTTCGCACCTCATACCATTGCAGGCTCTTGGGTTTGCGGGTTCCTGAGTTCAAAAAAATCGCAAGTCACATATTGCCCCTGTCCATCCCCGCCACCCTCGCACCCTTCCCAATGCACATTTACTGTGATTTTAATGCTAATAACTTACCATACAAGTTCGAAAGGATGGCCATTAATAAGAGAAAGGATCGAGGAGGATCTCCCTTCTCCAAACTGAATAAAACAACTGAACGCATGTTGGAAGGAAAAGTTAAAAAACCTAAATGGTATTGTTCAATCATCCAGCCAAGCCATAACTAAAAGAGAGAAATTTTTCAAGAAGCTAACTGAGATAGATCTAGCTGGCAACACCAATGAGGTCCAAGAATCGAAATTGATACTCAACTCGTTGTTCTTAACCAAGCAAGCATTTGATGACCAAGTTGAGATCTTTAAAGGGTTGTCATTTGAAAAATTCTATGGCCTTCTTGAATATGGTGAAGATGACATTGAAAAATAGCTAGTTGATTATTCGATTAAAAATCAAGATATTGAAGAAGCATTGCGGAACATTTCTATTTATCTAAGGGACTTGGAAGGTGAAATATTAAACATAAAAATCCGACATGAAATCAACGTGGCGCCAATGAGGAGCTATATCGAGGAGTGGTTAAAAAACGTTGTCGACAAGCTCACCAATGAAGCGCAAAGGACGGTTCCTGTAACCGTCGAGGAGAGCCATAAAAGGACATCAACGAGCAAGTGATAAACCATGAGATGCCATCATAGTAAGTTCATACTGATCACATTTTTATGTCTCTATCAAGCTCTTCATCTAGTTACTCCACCTCTTTAAATAGAAAGGTTTAATCAAAGACTGATATTTTCCTTTATTTTCTTCTTTCCAGGTCTTGTTGCCTTCCGTCGCCCACTTTCTTCTTTCTATGAGAATAATTCTTATGCATATTTTCTTTATGGTCCGTGGGAGCCCCAATCCCAGTCATTATGACAAAGACATTTTAATTTCAGAGGATATGTATTGAACTATATATTTTTTAGAAATTCCAAGAGAGTTATTTTGGGAACAATCTCTAATGTACTTTGTAACCCAGTTTTTTTGAATATAAATTATTTGAGGTTGATCTATCATTATCTCCATTTGAGTTTCCCATGTACTACTCTATAAAATTTCTCTTATGCATGCAGATCATTTTCTTTTATTTTTTATGTGATCAGAAATCTTTAGCCCTACTATAATGGATGTGAGGAATTATGTTTATTTGCTTTAAATGTATGATTGTGTGTGTTTCCTAGTCCATTCTCAGGACTCTCTTTTTAAAAGAAAATAAAAATATTTTCCATTTTTTGTTATATCTATGTTACTTTATGTTGGCGGACTTCTTATAAAGTCCCACATTTTATAAATACAAGATAGAGGAGTACCACCTCTATAAAAACACAGGAGGATTTGTATCCTCGTGAGGTTGTTGTTTTAGTCCTGACGGATTCAAGTGTCAACATGACCCAAGAAGGGGTTGTCCCTCACTTCATGGGAAGAAGGTGTTGAAGGCCCAGAGGCTTGTAGTTGGCAAAAGATAAAATCTTGATTATGAACCTTGTATATGCTCACCCAAAGAGGCCTTGAGAGCAATGAAAAGATTATCCTAGAAAATAAAAGAACTGCAAAATCAAACACATAATATAAATGTCCCACTTGATTGAGGGATTTACACAAAGTGTGTTACAAGCGAGACTATACCCCCATGGAACTATGTGTACTTCTCCCTTCAAGCAACACTTTGGTATTTCCCCCCAAGCTAATCGATTCACCCTAGGGAGTACCCAATGTTTGGACGTTAATTAATTAATGGCGATAAATGGGCTTGGAAAAAGGATGCTTTGAACACGAAGGTGCATCACACCCTTTGCAAAGGCACCCATAAGTGAAACACTAATACCCCTTCTATGTCATGAACCCCATGCCAAAAATTCTTCCCCTCATACATGACACCTCATCCACAAGACTTAGAAGGAGGTCCCCTTGGGAAACACCCCTAAACTTGAGGAATGATTCACCCAATAGGTCGTTTTGTCAACCCTCCCATACCTAAACTTGGAAAATTGCATAGGGTCTTTGAGAATTAGTTTATTTTGATGAGGTGGTTTGGATGTACTTCCTTAGATGACTCTTTTATTGATTTGATTTCATGATACTTTGACTTGATATCCTTGGAGGGTGTACCCATTTGTCTTTGCAGGACCCAGCTAGTGGATAGTTTTGGAGGAACAAGCCTAGCATGGGCTTCCATTGGGCTTGAATCCCACAGGTTGGATTCCAAGGGCCCACATGTCGGATCACAAAGACATGACTTTGGAGGCCTAGAGGACACCTTGGAGGATCTTGCCCAACCCCTACATGCCAAATGATTTGCTTGAAAGAGGCAAAATGTCACCTTCTTGGAGCTTGACGCCGCACATGGGCTAGGATGTAGTGATGATGTGACACTTGGAACTTTGATGAGGATTGGCACCTTGATTTAGTGGAGAGAGGTCCTAGTGCCTTGAAATATGGATTTTGGAAGCCCAACATCCCTTATCCAATCTCAACGACTTGCAAAAGTGCCAAAACGTCACCCTGGAAGGGCGATGTCTTACTTAGGGTTTTGTTTATGTGCAAATTATGGATTACAAAAGTATTATTTTATTTAAAGGGAAAATATTAGGGATGTTGAACCCTTATCTTGTGGTTTACCCTAAATTATGTGGACAAACTATGTTTAGAACATTTTGTATAAATAGAGATAATTTGTATCTCATTTTCATCATAGCTCTCCCATTGTGAGAAGCCTTCCTAGCTGAAATTTGTGCCCTCTTTGGTAAATCTATATCTCTTGTGCTTTTGTTATGGTTTCTTCATGCTATTGGTGGAAGAAGTAGTGCACTACCTCTCTTGGAGCTCTTCTCTTGCATTTATGGTGGATTTATCTTGGTAAAAGGAGGTTTATCTTGTCATTACTTGGACTAGGTAAGGATTTTATCTTGTTGATGCTTCATTGCTTGGTTACAAGTTTGATTTTCTAGACTTCTTGGGGAGTATAAGGGTTTACAACCCCACCATTATCTATCATTTTTTTCTAGAAAGTATTTGTTGCACAAGGTTTTACTAGGAGAAGTAAAATGGTTTACACCCTCCTAGTACTTCCTAGTTAACATTGTTTGTCTTGGGGAGTAAAAGAGTTTACACCCCTAAGGAGATAGAACTTGTTAGCTCTTCATTCATTTGACTCCATAACCCAATATCTAAAGGAACTAGATCTAATTTCATTGGAGAAATAAAATCTTGCATTGGTTAACGTAAAAACTCGGGATTTTGAGATTGTCTAAATTGGATTCAATTCTATGTTTTATGTGCTTGGTTGAGCCACTAGGGAATCACCTTTTGCTAAGTTCTTCTTTATACTGTCACAACATTTTATCTACAGCCATTAGGGATGCAGAAACCCCAACACAACTTTCCTAATAACTCACAAACTAACCGTCAAAAGTTGCTAAAAAAATTCCCCTACAATCTACAAACCCTAGCACACGTTTTTGGTTGGATTATTGAAACTTTTTTGTGGTTGATCTATTTTCTGTAACAACTTGTATGCTACAGCCATAAGGCTGCAACTATATCTCTGCAATATTGTTTTATTACAGCCCATTTCATGCTAAAGTCTTGCTCTTTCATACTTGAGTTAACTAGTCATTGATAGCTTGTCTCTTGCAATCTTAACTAGACTTTTAGCATATTTATTTGCATATCTTGTTATATTTTTGTTGCTGATATATATTATTGTTTATTTCTGCAATTAGAGACAACAAGATTAACTTGCTTGTCCAACATGATACCGGGCTTGTATCTTCATTTTCCTTGTGTGTCGGGCAAGTACAATCACTACTTGGAAAGTATACTATGTTATGGAATATCTTCTACCATATACGATACTTTTTTCAAGCCTTTATTACCTTCCATATTTGACCTATAGGAGGACTATTCACCATCTTTTCATTTTCCATATAATTTCCCCCAGGGTCACCAAGATTCCCCCCTGAGGTGATTACTTCATCTCTAAAGTGATGGGAATACTTATCTAAGGTGACAATGGGTAGGTGTTATCTTAGTTCTCTTAGTGGAATACAACTTGTGCGGTAACATTTTGGCACCGTTGTCGAGGAGGATTTTGAATCCTCTTCGAAACCCTAACGAAACTTTGGCAAGTTATCCCAAAGCCTTTCCCTAGTTTTCCTAGTGAATCCACCTAAGGTAATTTCCTTCTCCCCTTTTACTTTGATGAACTTTCTAGGTTCATCTGGTAACTCCACAACCCAAGAACCCACCTTTCTCTGATTTCCTTTGATGAGCCTTGATCTCACCTAGTGACTCCATTGAGGTATTACCCTGAGTAATGGAACCATGGTTTCACGAGACTTACCGTGGGAATTTCATAATGTGTATCATTATCTGGATGTTCAAAATATCCTTGGATATCCAAATCATTTCTCTACAGAATGGAGGGAAAATTTCCCTAAATTTGATGGTGATCCAGCTATAGCAGTCACCCATGTCCTGAATTATATGAAGTATGCTTCGAGATTAAATGTGCTACATGAAGATATGCTAATGAAAATTGTTGTATCTTCACTGGAATAAATTCAAAGAAATTGTCTTGCACACTCATGTAATCCAAGGAGTATCCCATCTTCTACAAAGCTCATTGAAGAATTCCTCAGGCACTATCAGCCAACTACCCAGAATCTGCAATATACTTTCCAAGAGCTCAAATATGCTCTTTGCAAAAACGTTTTTTCTATAGATAAGGATCTCGATGAAGTTTCTCATGTTGAAGATCCGGATGAGACATTCGATGAACATGAAGTTCTTGTATCTTCCCTTCCACTTGATGAAGACATCTAGGACTCTGCTCTTGCACATCAAGAAGAGAACACGATGAATTGTAATCCTTTTGAAGATCTTGATGACACTTTATTCCATGACTTTGGAAATGGAGAAGTATCAGAGGAACCGTTGGATGCAACATATCATTTTTGGAAAACACAAACAAAGCATCTTGCATTAAGGATCAAGCCCCTCATGATGAAGAGGCGATGGAGGGGCATGTCCATAAAGAGAAAGAAGAATCTCAACGAGGTGAAACATGTTGAGATATTGTTATCTTTTCTCCAACTTGACAAGGGTGAGGTCTTTCAAACTTGGCTTCCTCTTGAACAAGAATATGAAGAAATGATTATCCTCGATGATGCAAATGATCCTATGCAGAACCTCTCTGACATGGTTTATCTACACATTAATGATTCCATACAGGTTGGGAGACATAGCTGGGATTTTGGTCGTTTCATTTTTTATAGAGACCCAATTTACGAGATTCAGGGTGGTGTTGAGGGGTCTAAGGTCCCTTCAACTCAACAGCAGGAACCAAACCCACTTAAGAGGCCCAATTAGACTCATAAGTGTTTGATGAGTGGTAATGTTCTCCATATTTGTGATCTGGCTGGAATTATCGATAGGCTTTAATCGTGACTGGCTTATGTGTCTTTTCTGTGAAACCTTTCCTTAGGCTGGGCAGTTCTCTGTTTGGTTCTTTTCTAATATTTATAACAAAGAAAAATAAAGCTTAATCTAAATGGCAGAGGGAAGTTAAATTGTGTGTTGGGAGAAGGCTAGGTTTTTAGGATAACCTCTATACCTTATTAGGCAGACAAAGAAGATCTAAACTAATTCAAACCAACATTAATACCATTTTGATTAGTGGACATTCAAAATTGTCTAAGATAAAAATTACAAAAAAGAAATCATACACGTGACAAGAAGCTAGTGCAACAAAAGTAATTTTCGATGGTCTATTATCAATCACAGGTTAACACAATTGATTGATATTCATCAACTAGAATAAAAGAACTGTATTATAGCATTATGAGATAAATTTAAATAACAGATACATCAACTCTTACTCAATACAACAACAAATATTGAATCTGAAGATAGAGATAATCCCCCTTGATCCAATCACATTCACGCCTTAGATGATAGAAGTGTCTTTGGTTCTAAACAAAAGTTCTTAATTAAAATAACTTGCACAAAAATAGTTCTCTTACAAAATTTCAGAAAAAGTCTTTCTCTCCAAAACCATCGACCCTTTGTCCTAGGTCGATGCCCTTATTTATAACAAAAAATAACTAAACTAAAAATAGCTACTAAAGTTGTGTTAAATTAAGAAAACGCCACGTAGCGGATTTATCTATCTGTTCTTTTTTTCTCATCTAGTGGTTTTATTGAAGTGGATTGTTCTTCTCATATTCTGACCACTTGAAGAAGAGATCTTCGCATATATTTGCATATGGAAACCTGTGTTGATCCATCGGAGTGGAGATGACCTCTTTTATCTCTAGTGCCCGTTCCTTGTACTTTATTATCTTGACACTTAAGCGTTGTGGGGCTGCAAGAGATTTAATCAGGGTTTCCATGAACTTATTCACTTGACCCAGGATCATGCTTGAAATCTGAGAAATCTTCGCTTCCCATGCCAGGTCATGCTCTTGATGGTGTTTAACTATGTTATGTAGATCGACGAAATCTTCTGGTGGACTAAACTCTGGTAGGTCAATGCTCTTCATTTCACAATTAACTTGCTCCCAACTTTTCTCACATTCTACCCATCTTTCCTGCATTTTCCGCTGAGGTTCCTGGACCATGCGTACCCAATGTTCAACTACCTTCTTTATTTGGGCGATGCTGCTATCCATCAACACTCGGATGCCATGCTCTTTTGTATCTCGACCCTTCTGCACTTAACTAATGTAGTCTATCTATTCTAAATCTTGATGTGCCTTTTCATACCATCATTGCATGCCTTTACAAGTTTCCAACCCCATGAGGGTATCTTCTTGGAAATCAGTTATGCGAGCAGTGAAGAGATATCTTTCACTAGTGAATTGTGCATACATTTCTCAGAAATCACTCTTCAGGAGTACCACTGCTTGTGTCAAATTCTGGTAATATTTTGCTTGATGTCGCAGATGGTCCAGTTCTTTATTCATGGTGGTTACCTCCCTTTCATCCCTTCTTGCCCTATCCAAAGTAGCATTGGTTATAGCCATAACTGCTCCGATTAGCTCAGTCATCTTAGCATTTTCTATGTCAAACATTGTTTCCTCTATGGTTATGAGAAGTGTGATATCAAGTGTGAGCCCCCTTTTCTTGGTAGTTCTTATCATTACAACTTTCCTTTTCTTGTCATAAGAAATTACCTGTATATTGACGATTTCATCTATTGGTTCAGGAATTTGTTGATCTCCCCAAGACAGATTATTGCCTAGGCTTCCTGCCATATAGAGACATTCTATGGGAGGTTCTCTTAGTTCCTTGGCAGGGGAAACTTGTGTATGTTATGGTGAGTTGGCCTCCTTCTGGTGCTCATCAGCTGGTGAATTATTGGTCATAGATGGGGAAGTAGGAAAAGGATCAACATTAGTTGGAGATTCAGCCATTGAGATGGTGATTTCTGGCTGTTTCATTTCTTCTTGTTGTTCACCAACACCCAAGTCATTCTTGGAGCTGTCATTTTGAGGTTGTGTTCCCAATTGGTTGAGAAATTCAGTTTCTAGAGTGTTGTGTTTCTCATGGTTGCCTTACTAGAAATTTGAGGTCAAAGCGTCGAAAGCTGGAGTAGATGTTTCCCTTGGTTCTTCCTCTTCTGTGATTGGTGCCAAGGTTATGCACGAAACCTCTAAATTTTATTGATCATCATATATGGTAATTAAGTCTATGAGGATAATAGGCACACCTGTCCCACTTGATGCTCTTGTTATCCTCCTCTAATTTGTAGTAGTCACTAATGATTCTTCCTGTGGTGACATGGGGTTAGGTTTTTGTTGGTTGGCAGTCTCCTCTGGTGGAATTTATTGTGACCCATTAAGCTCCTCCTCAGGGTGCCTTGTATCAGTTGGGGTAATCCTCAAGGGTTCTATCAAAGGGTTAAGTGGGGGATCTTCTCCAAATATTTGTATAGCGCTTTCGGCTTCTTCTAGTAACAACACCCCCTCATTCATTCTCTATTGCTTTATTTTCTTCCCTTACCCTGAGGGATTCTTGAGTTGTCTGGTCTATCATTTCAACCTGCTCATCCATAGTCATCGCTTTAAATTTGGTCATATTGGGTTTAACCCTTCTATGGATCACCTCCTCCCAGTCCTGGGCACCCTCTGTAAAGATTCCATCTTCAAAACTATCATGAGAATACGACCAATAAGAGGATACATGTGACGTGTGTTGGGGAACTAAACCTTTTGGATCATGCTTACGTAAGCGACATGTGGGGAACCGATACTCAAGCTGGTTTAACCCTTCTTGTTTCTCTTGCATAGTGTCTTTGACCATATAAAACCCTATATGAAAACCATAGGGAATGAAATATATCTCCTTATCCTTTACTAGGGAAACATTATAACCTTGTAAAATAGTTTGGTAAAAAACCTCTCCCAATATGAGACGGTCCGGGACATGAACGAGGAGTAGGTGGGGTGCACTAGTAGCTCCAAAAACCTTGATATAGGTGTTTGTCTCTTCAAAGTACCAGTGGCCAACTTTAGCTATAATCTTCTTTGTTGTTGTCGAAAGCCTAGGGCATTCCTTTCTAAAAATAATGAAGTATATCCTAGCTATGAACCCATCAAATATCATGGTATACAATCCTTTGTACCTATTTTCCCATAAGATATTGAAATAAACATGCACATGCAATTCGACAATATGCCAGCTTAAATTCATACTTGTGAAAAACATTTATTACGTAGATTATGTCCAGCGAGTAGGATGCCATTTAGAAGACTAGAAATTCTCCTTCTTTTGGTGTCTGGGGCTATAGGAGATTAATACTCAGCTGCTTGGAGATAATGGCTCCCCAATTGAAACTACTCCCATAAACCGCCATGGTATATGCCAAGGGAATCCAAGATTCTGAAAATTTTGAGCAGTCTAATTCTCCATATAATCGGCAAATTAAAACCATTAGATACATGTAAGGTTCTCTGAGATTTACCGTGTTGTACCAATAGGTGTTTCTGTTTGTGAATTTTTTGTCTTATTTCCACCATGAGGATAGTAACCTACTGGTGTCATGATACTCATGAAATTTTACCATGAAATCTGTGTTTAACCTCTCCTATGGGTCCCTGGGTTTATAATACTTTTGTACCCTCAACTGGAAGGAAAACACCAACGCATTCGCCATCTGCATTGTTGATAATGCATTTTATTGTTTCTGTGTGGTCGATTATCCATCCTAAAGTATCGATACAAGGAAGAACTGGGGTCCGACAAGCCACCCTATGCAGGTATGATCTCCTGATGTTTGGGAACACTTGTTCATTCAATATTCTAATGTTCGGGTTGTTGTGGGGTGTGAACTTTGGGTAATCCTCCTGACTAATTTCGCTATACAAGTCTCCCCAATGAGGGAGCACCATTTTATATTCAGTGCTTGTCTCTGTGTCACCGAATGCCGGAGGTTGGGAAAAAATATTTTTGCTAGATGTGCGGATAATTGATTTCATCTTTGAGACAAAATCAAGTTCTCTTGCAATGCTCGGTGTAAACCCTTCATCGACCTTTGCTTCCTTATTTTTGGGCATTCTAGGTGATTGCCTGGTTGTTGGCTTTCTTAGAGGCATTTTCCTACAAAAAATAAAAGAATGTTATAGTGAGGATCCATCCAACCTTGACAAGAGTCATTGATTCAATCGCAAGTGCAGAAATGATAAAGACAATTCTTACCTCTTTCTTGCAAGAAATTAACCTGGTGTTACTGGTAATCAAAGTCAGAGAGCAAGATGTTACCTCCTTGACACTTTCTCTTTCTCCTTCATCTGCTTCGGGGAATAAGCGATTTGCAAACGAAATAGAATGTTTGGGTATGACCTTGTAAATTTAAATAGAACGTATACTTACTTTATCGCATCAAGTCTTAAATTTGGGAGTGCAAATGCGATATGTGCAAACTATTACGAAATATGCACCATGCTTAGGATTAAATGCAACGTAGGCCGACGACGCAGGAGTGGTTTTTCGTAGTTCATCAATGAATTAAAATTCTAACGGTCGACCGACGCGCGAGATTTTGGTGTTGGTTGCACGAAAATTTAATTTGTCTACCAAAATGCAGAAATCTATCTTACCTCGGCTAGGGGTGTCCCATCAAATCACCAAGCGTTTTCATGTTCACAAGAAACTAGTATGATCGGCATCGGGAAAAAATAAAACAAGGTCTTTTGAATGGAACAACAACAAAGATCGGTCAGGATTGTCGGTGTAGAATGACGAAGGTTCAACGAAAAACCCTGGCATTTGGTGACCTATCAGTCTATCGATAGTAAATGAGTGAATCGACGTCGACAGTTTTCCTTGGACATGTTTCATTGATACCTTTAGGCAAAAGTTCCTATGTCGATTAAAACCATCGTACAACGTTGACGTGGAAATGTTGACATGGAAGTACAGATATGATATGGGGGAACCTCAAAAGACGACGCGAGGAAGAGACTGAGTCATACATACTATTAACGCGGAAAAGACACGTGGCTTATTAATTTTGATCTCTTCGTGAGAAATGTTTTTTCGGCATTGGTGACTTTATTTAAACAAACATCCCTGGATACAACGTCCTATCATGTTGATGTCGATGACGTATCGACAATCAACGATCGACAATTTGTGTCGGTCAATGTTTTCATCGTTTCAACCCTTGGAGTTAATCTATGCCAAAAATGTATCGGCGATCAACGATTTTTTATGGTTGTCTGCATTTTTTATTTATATCTGGGATTTCGATGATGCCAAAAATGTATCTGCTATGTTAAAGAACTGTATTATAGCCCATAAATTGTCGATTAACGATCATTGAAAAAGTTTAAGCAGTGTACATTTTAGGCCTTTCATGTCATGTTACTAAAAAATATCAATTTGTCAATAAATTCAAGTCAAAAAAGAATAACCGATAACAAGACTCAATAACAACATATAAATTCATCCATCCCACAATGTTGACTCTCATTCAAAAAATGATAAGTGGTACCCAAAAAGAAAGAAATTTCGCAAAATATTTTAGGATGTGTTGAGTGATCAACAAATGACGATTCTATGGGTGAAAATAGAATCTCTAGTCCTTCCCTCGTGCTTAACCTGTGCAAATTGGTTGAGAAACCTTCTAGATTTATTCCATTCATTTTCAACAAAACCTTTTCTATCAATTTGTACACAAGTTCTCGTGTTCACAAATCTGGATTTGCCTGTTGGGTTTAGATTTACCACCCCCGTTCCTTTTAACCTCAATCCATGACCTTTCTAGACAAGAGTCAGGTAGGGCGTCCACTGGCGTGAGGCCTTTTAGCTATCATTCCTTTTCTTATGGTGTTTCTTTGCTTCCAACGAGCATTTATAGCCCTGACGGAGTCACCCTGACATCATAAACCTTACTTTGCTGCCAGTGAGCGTCCATAGCCCCGACGAAGTTATATGGATACCCTCTCAGACGTTTCACTCCTTTTAATATAGATCATTTTCTTCTGGCATAAATTCCAAGAGTGAGTCAGAGAGGAGGATATTTTTTTTTTGACAAGGTGAAAGTGTAAGGTGGAGATTTTTACTTGCTCTATCCATAGATACATGTGATTCTTTCGGTCTAGCCATCTTTCCATTTAGCGTTATCGGGCCACTAGGTAGATATTTCATTGCTTCCCCAGGTAGTATGCTTACAAAGACAAATATGATTTTTTTTGGAAAATTGTACTTGCCCGACGTTTCTTATTTTGCATGTGAGTCTAGGTCAGGAGCAGATTTGTTGTACTATATTTATTAAAATCAACCATTATTTTACAAAACACAACTTAATTAAAAGAAAGTAACAAGAAAAAAGAAAGACAATAAAAATGAGTTCACAGTCGGTCTTCCCTAAACCCACACATTCATCCTGATCAAAATGTATGCTAAAAATAAAAAGAAACTCAAACAAAACATCAAAAAACACATTTTTTTAAAGGAAAAGTATTGTTTTAAGGTCTGGCCATTCACCGGGAGGGTGTCAGATTCCCCCCTCATATTTTTCAACAGGTATGTGCCTACCCCGATCTTCTCAGCCACCTGAAAAGGTTCGAGCCATAGATTTTGTAACTTTGAGTGTTTTCCTTTAGACTCGTTTGCTTTATCCCACTTCAAGACTAGGTCTCCTACTTCGAATTTTTTTTCTTTGGCCTTATGTTTGTCGAACCATATTTTAACTTCATGTTGATGAGCAGTGAAATTAACTTTATCCTTTTCTCTGTCTTCGTCCAACATGAGAAGGGTATCAATCCTTTGTTGTAGAGAGGATGAGGGCTGACCTCTTGATGCCTAGGTAAGCTGTAAAGATGGAAGGTACAATTTGTTTGGAAGAATGGCTTCTTGCCCATATAACAAAAAGTACAAAGAGTTTCCTATGGATTCTTTAGGTGTTACTCTATTGGCCCATAGGGCATTATGAAGTAAATTATGCCAATTTCTTTGATTTTAAACAACTCTCTTTTTTTAAATTCTCACCAGGTTTTTATTAGTTGACTCTATTACCCCATTCCCTTGCGGATAATAGTTTTCAGAATATCTTATTATGATCCCCTTATCAAGGGCGAATTATGTCAAGCGCGTGGAAGAAAATTAGGCAACATTGTCAAAAACGAGGATGGAGGGCATCCCAAACCTTGTTATTAGTTGTTGTTCTAAAAATTGGTTCACTACCTTTTCATTAATGTGCGTGAGAGGGATAGCCTCTGTCCACCTTGTGAAATAATTTGTTGTTGTCAATATATACTTATGTTGTTTCGAATAATTGGGAGTAATTTCTCTTATGACGTCTATTCCCCATTGCTCGAAAGTTATGGATATGGTCACCGGATGGAGTGGAATGGATGCTCTCTTTTCCCTATTGGTGCTCACTTCACAAGATTTACATTTCCTGGAATATGCATGAGCATCCCTGAACAAAGTAGGCCAATAATAACCAGCCCTTAATATTTTGTGAGTCGTGGTTTCTCCTGTAAAATTTCCACCTATTGGGACGTCATGGAGTTCTTTAAGTACCTTTTCTGCATCATCATGTCCAGGACATCTAAGGAGTACTCCATCATATTTTATGCGGAAAAGAACAGAATTTATGAGGCGATATTGAGTGGATTTTAACCTGAGGGCTCTCCTTTCTCTAGGGTTTAGGTTTTCTAGACAAGCTCCATGATGCAGGAGATAAGACTTGTTTTCATACCAGGACTCTTTCCTGGGAGGTACGTATAAGGCTTCGCCGCACCATAATGACAACTCATTTTCCCAACTGGGATCTTCTGCGTTAATCAGATCTTGGGCTTCAACAACCAGTTTACACAATCCTTGACCTTTGACTATTTTGGAAATTTTTATGTCTAGATCAAATTATTAGACGACTTCCATCCAATTTACCCTTCTTTCTCCCATCTCTTGTTGAGTGAATAGAGATCAGACTGTTGGATGAGGTACTATGACTTTAGTGTTATTCTTTAGGATGTAGGATCTAAAATATTTGACTGCTTTATATACTGTGTAAGCCTATTTGTCTATAGAAGGGTAATTCAGGTCAGATCCTTGGAGGTTGGTGCTCATAAAGGATATTGGTGCTTCATTTTTTTCATCATCCTTTTGAGTAAGTATTGCAGCCAAGTATTGGTCAGAAGCAAAGGTATAAAGGAAAAAATATTTGTTGAAATCAGGGCTTCGTAACACTGGTGCTTGGGAGATGGCAGTTTTGATGTTATTGAAAGCACCTTTCTTCTCTTCATCTGATTTAAATTCTAAATCTTTTTGAATCATTCTTTGTAAAGGCTTGACATTTCCGGAGATTAGAAGTGAATTTTTTTAAAATTTGATTTTTCCAAAGAACGATTGCATGGCCTTTTATTGTGAGGCAAAGGGAGTTGAGCTATCGCTTTTATCCATTCAGGTTCGGTGCTAATTCCTTCTTGAGATATGATATGACCTAATAATTTTCCTTCCTCTACACCAAAGATGATTTTCTTAGGGTTCAAATATATTCCACACTTCCTACACCTTTCAAAAATCTGAGTCAAATGTTGAAAGTGGTCTTCCTTATTCTTTGAGTATATTGTTAC
>ML850330.1:0-21985 GCA_009831015.1 Picea engelmannii
AGATTTTGTGCCCTGATATGAGATCAGTTCATAGCCCGAGTACATTTCATTATATTTAGAAAATAATTCCCAACTCTTATAGTGGCAACCAAAAATATGGTTTCAAAAGTAGGCCATTGGTATTTTGAAGAAAACAACACTTATATCATAGTGGTCGGGGCTACTGGCGCACCACACTTACTCCCCATTCATGTCCCAGACCGACTCATTGTGGGAGAAATTTGTTACCAGACCATTCTGCAAGGCTATAATGCCACTTTGGTGAAGGACAAGAAGAGATATTTCATACCCTATGGCTTTCATATAGGGTTTTACATGGTAAAAGACACTACACATGTGAAACAAGAGGGGTTGATCCAGCTTGAGTATCGATTCCCCACAGGCCAATTTCGCAAGCATGATCCAAAAGGCCTAGTACTTCATCACGCGTCGCAGATGTCATCTTGTTTTCCATATGCTCGGGATAGCTTCGAAGATGATATTTTCATCAAGGGTTCCCGGGACTAGGAGGAAGTTCTCTATAGGAGGGCCAACCCGAATATGACCAGATTCAAAGAAATGACTATGGAGGAGCAGGTTGAGACAATAGAGTAGGCAGCTCAAGAAGATCTTAGGGTAAGAGAAGAAAACATAGCAGTAAAAGCACCAGAGGCACGAAGCAGGGTGATGTTGTTACTGGAAGAAGCCCAAAGAGTTATACAAAGGTTAGAATAATATACCCCACTTAACCCTTTGATAGAAGCCTTGAGGATTACCCCAGTCGACACAATAAATCGTGGAGAAGAGCTAAATGGCTTAGAGACAATTCCGCCAAAGGAGACTACCGACCAAAAAAAACCCAACCCCATGTCACCACAAGAAGGATCATTGGTAACTACTACAGCTCATCAGAGGATATCAAGAGCATCAATTGGGACAGGTATGCCTACTGTTCTCATAGACTTAATTACCATATATGACAATGAGGAAAGTTCATACGTTTCTCGCATAACCTCGGTACCTATCACAAAAGAGGAAGAAACAGGTGAAACATATGCTCCAGCTTTTGATGCTTTGATCCCAAATCCCCAGGAAGGTGACCATGAGGCTAAGAGAACTCTAGATACTGAATTTCTCGACCAATTGAGAACACAACCTCATAATGACAGCTCCAAGAATGATTTGGGTGTTGGTAAACAAGAAGAAGAAACGCAGCAGCTAGAAATCAACATCTCAACGGTTGAACCCCT
This sequence comes from Picea engelmannii, assembly GCA_009831015.1. Lineage (NCBI taxonomy): Eukaryota > Viridiplantae > Streptophyta > Pinopsida > Pinales > Pinaceae > Picea > Picea engelmannii. Next base: position 1,230 of record ML850330.1, read on the forward strand.
AACTAATGTTGATCCTTTGCCTACATCCCCATCTAGTACCAAGACTCCACCAGTTGACGAGAACCAGTAGGAGGCCAAGTCACCAGAACGTACATAATTTTCCCCTATCAAGGAACTAAGAGAACCTGTACGATAGGAAACCTGGGTAGTACTTTGTCCTAGGGAGATCAATAGATTCTTGAACTAGTAGATGAATTCGTCGATATACAGGCAATTTCATATGACAGGAAAAGAAAAGTTGTAATGAGAACAACTACCAAGAAAAGGAGGCTCACGCTCGATAGCACACTTCTCATAACCACAGAAGAAACGTTGTTTGACACAGAAAATGCTAATATGATTGAGCTAATCGGAGCAGGTATGGCTATAAACAATGCTACTTTGGACAGGGAAATAAGGGAAGAAAAGGATATAGCTGCCATGAATAAATAGTTGGACCATATGCGACATCAAGCATAATATTACCAGAATTCGACACAGGCAGTGGTACTTCTGAAGAGTGATTTCCGAGAAATGTATGCACAATTCACTAATGAAGGAGATATCTTCACCGCTCACATAGATGACTTCCAAAAAGATACCCTCATGGGGTTGGAAACATGTAAATACATGTAGCGATAGTATGAAAAGGAACATCAATCCTTAGAACGGATCGAATACATCAGCGAAGTACAGAAAGGCTGAGACACAAAAGAGCACGACATCTGAGTGTTGATGGATAACAACATCTCCCGAATCAAGAAGGAAGTTGAATACTGGGTAAGTATGATCCAGGAAACTCAATGGAAGATACAGGAAAGATGGGGAGAGTGCGAAAAAAGTTGGGAGAAAATCAATCGAAAGATGAAAAACATTGACCTACCAGAGTTCAGTCCACCGGAAGATTTCACCGATTTGCATGACATAGTCAAACAACACATGGAGAAAGACTTGGCATGGGAAGCAGATATTTCATGGATTTGAAGCATGACCCTAGGTCAAGTGAAGAAGTTAATGGAACACCCAATCAAAGCTCTTTCATTCTTACAATGCTTAAGTGTCAAGCTAATCAAGTATAAGGAATGAACAATAGAGATAAAGGAGGACATCTTCGCCCTCATGGATCAACAAAGATTTCCATATGCTAATACATGTGAATATCTCTTCTTCAAATGGTCAGAGTACAAGAAGAAAAATCCACTCCAGTAGAACCACTAGATAAGTAGAAGAGAACAAATAGATGAAATCCACCACGTGGCGTTTTCTCAGTTTAACACCACTGTAGTAGTTATTTTTAGACTAGTTAATTTTTGTTACAAATAAGGGCATCGACCTTGAACAAGAGGTCGATGGTTTTGGAGAGAAAGACTTTTTCTGGAATTGTGTAAGAGAACTATTTATGTGCAAGTTATTTTAATTAAGAAGTTATGTTTAGAACCAAATACACTTCTTTCATCTAAGGTGTGAATGTGATTGAACCAAGGGGGATTATCTATGTCTTCAGATTCAATATTTGTTGTTGTATTGAGTAAGAGTCGTTGTATATGTTATTTAAATTTATCGTGTAATGTTGTAACGGTTCTTTTTTCTAATTGATGACTATAAATCAATTGTGTTAACTTGTGATTGATAATAGAGCATTGTAAATTACTTTTCTAGCACTAGCTTCTTGTCACATGTATGCTTCTTTTCTGTAACTGTTATCTCAAACAATGATAAATGTCCACTAATCAAATGGTATTAATGCTAGTTCAAAGTTGTTTATATGTTGTTTTTATGCATGCTAGGGCATAAAGGTTATCCTAAAACCTATCCTTCCCCCCAAACACATAGCTAGCTTCTCTTTGTCATCTATTTTATATTTTTATCCTTCTTTTGTTATAAACGTTAGAAAATAACCAAAAAGAAAAATTATTGGCCTGAGGAAAAGGCTTAATAGAAAATACATATCTGTCAATCACAATTAAATCCCATCGATAAATCCATCCAGATCACGAATCTAGAGAACCTTACCACTAATCAAACACTTCGATTTTAATTGGGCCTCTTAGGTGGGTTTTGTTTCCTATTGTTGAGTTAAAAGGGACATCGGACCCCTCAACAGAATTGTCTCTATAAGGAGGTCTTGAATGAACGAATGGATAATAATATTTCTGATAATATATTCTTCAAAGCCTATAGATTCAAAACAGCCCACATGCATGGCTAGTAACTCTCAAGACAACCCACATACAGAGAGTACTCATGATACAAGTAACTCACCTAAACACGAAGAAGAAGAACACATGTACCCTAAAATACCTTACGCTCATCCCCAAGAGGAGTTAAATAAGTTCAAAATAATCACTAGAGCTTATCCTTGAAAAATCAGAGAATTACCTTTATCTCCTCTAATTCCTCGAAGAAAAAAAATAAGTAGACTAGTTGTTGACACCCCTAGCCAGGGATTTGTTCACATGGTAGAAGACCTGATAGATTTTTCCCTCACTAAGATCGAACAACCCCTTAATCTAATACCTGAAACACCAGCTGGTAACTACTCTGAACCTAGCAATTTTGAATCTAAAGAGGAAGGGTCTAACTCAGATTGCTCATGTTCTGAATCAGAAGACATGGAGGATAATATTGATAACAATAGAGAAAGGGGAAATCAACCTCAATACAACCAACCATGGTTGGAAAGAGATGCTTTGGCGATTCCAGGATGGATGCATAACCTACCTAGACATCCAAAAAAATTACTTCCTAAATTTGACCCCAAAACATCTGGATTACTTGAGGACCATATTAAGAAGTTCACATTGGCTATAAGGATGATGAATGTGTAACACAAAGATGTAGTGTGTAGACTTTTTCCTTACACCTTTGAAAATTCAGCCTCAACTTGGTATTTTAACCTTCCAGTTTGTTCTATAACTAGCTAGACAAAGTTTCAAAGGGATTTTTTGGACAAAATTGTCGAAGCAACTACCACAGGATCTTTAATGGATGAACTTTTCTCCGCCACTATAAGTCTAAAATAAAAGGTTAAAGATTTCAACCAAAGGTTTACCACCATTTTGAACAAATTCCAACCCAAGGCTAAAACTACTCAGGAGTTGCAGATTGAAGTATATGTTAATCCTCTCCTAGCTTATATTTCCATGTTCGTAAAATGGGTTGTCAAACATACCCTAGCCAAAAAATTTGAAGAATCTAAAATGGTTGAATTCCAAATGAAAGGATGCAAAGAAGGTCAGATCTCACTAATAAAAAAAATAAACCCAACCTCTACCTAAGAGAGGACTTTTGTTAACAAGACCCCTGGGAAAACAAACAGAACCAAGTCCTAATAAAGAAGGAGGAGATCTAGAAAACATGTAGCTAATGATCAAAAAACTCTCCATTGAGATCATAGATATGAAAAGGAGTGTTGGGGAGGGAAACCAAAATCAAAGACCTTATAAACCCTTTTTTAAAATAAATCCACCCTTCAAATCTATAGAACCTCCCCCAACTAACCTAAACATTGACTTAGGGAACATATCATCTTACTCTTTCTCCACATATCATCAATAAAACCATTCAGAAAGAGACTTCCCCCAATGGGTACATGCTATGAATCTAATGGAAAACTTATTCCAAGATGAATTCTCTCTAACTGAATAACCCAGTAGCTCGGAAATAAACACCTTCGATCAAGAAAGTCAAGAGCCACCAAAAGAGACAACCATGTTGTTATGGGATTCCAACCACCTGATGCCTTTCAACAACATCATTGAAGTGCAGGGACCTCCCACTAAAGTTCTAGTTGTACAGACATGAGGTACAAGTCAACATGTCCAAAGTAATCCCACCACTACTTAGTTATCTAGAGGGAAACCAATGACCGATCACCCAAAACCATTAATTTTTCCCCAAGAAAACCCCACAAACATACACACACGGGAAGCTCCTAAACTAGACTACAATGTGGTAGAACTCTTGAAGAATATCAAGGCTAATGTGTATGTCATGGAAATGTGTAGGATCACTCAACAAAAGGATTTTTTGTTGCAAGCCTTAAAATCAAAAGATACCCCTATAACACACACTAATCAACATGAGGTCCGATCTCCCACAGATTCAACAAATAAGCCAAGTGTGAATGTTTTCTCTTTAGACAAAAGAGTAAGGCCTTTTGTTCCTCCTTTCCTCTAGACATTTGAAGTTTTTAACATAAATCTACATAATTGCCTAGTCGATTCAGGGGCATCTTCAAATGTCATGCCATTGTCAAGCTGCAATAAATTGAACTCAACCCCACTCAAAAGTGATAAACACGTTATACAACTAGATAGGACTCAGGTAAAGGTCATTGGGGAACCTAAATATGTTATTATCATAATTTCTACACACCCCAAATTTTTTCATCTAATTGACATAATCGTAGTAGACATCCTAGAGGCCTATGAACTGTTACTTAGCCGAGACTGGTCCGAGAAATTAAATGGATACTTTAGTACCGACTAGGCTCACCTTTGGTTGCCATTAAAAGAACATAAAAACATGATCGGGATTGACAGAGAAAGATATATCAAACATATATTCATTGATTTAGAGACCCCAAATGAACCCTCATCAACAGATTTCCCTGTTTTAGAAAAATACTCCTGTGATTCTGATTTTGTTAATTTCTCCCCTCACGTGCCTGACATACCTCCCACACAAAAATATGAAATGATTTTTCAAGTAGACTTACTAGAAGCTGCAGAAGAAAGCATCCTCTATCAGGATTCTCCAATAGGAGTAGAAGAAAAGGAAGATGAGAGTGAAAAAATATCTAGACATCAAGAATTTAGTCATTTCCCCCCACAAATTTGGATGTTGTACATTGATGGTTCTAAATCACAAGAAGGGATGGGAGCAGGATGTATCCTCATTGACCCAAAGGGGAAACAAAACTTCTTATCCTATAGATTAGAATTTGAATGCACTAATAACATTGTTGAATATGAAGCTCTAGTCCATGGACTAAAGAAGGCCATCAACTTAAACGTCAAAGAATTGAAATTTTTTGGAGACTCTGAAATTATTGTTAGACAAGTAAAGAATACTATCCATTGCAATTCACCTCACTTGAGAAATTACTAGCAAGAGGTACACAGGCTAATAGGAAATTTTGAGGCTTTCAACATTATCGTTCTTCCCAGGACAAAAAATACTCTTGTTTTTTCCTTATCCACCACAGCCTCAAGATTATCTCCTTTAAAAGACTATGAAGCCTCAAGGTAGGCAGTACAACTATTGTACAAACTGTCAGTTCCTAAAAACATTTATAACTGGAAATTCTTTGAAGGGAATGAATAGATTGTAGATTTCTTGACTAACCAGGAGAATTTTAAGGATTTGACCATTGATGATGAAATATTCCAAGAACTACTCATAGAATAAAATCTCCAAGAATAGAAGAAGGGAACAAATCACTATGATGAAAAACTAAAGTTTCACCCAATACCAAAAGGAGTGGCTAAACTGGAGAACTTGTTTGACCTAAGGGAAAGATTTAGGGGGACAAATAATGAAAAAACAAGGAGCTCATGTCCCATATACGAAACTATAAACCTAGGAACCGATGAAAACCCCAAGAATGTTAATTTGGGTAATACAGTCTCCAAATAAGACATGGAATCTTATCTCAAACTATTCAAAGAATATCAATGTCTTTGCATGGTTCTATCGGGAATTGAAAACTTATGATACTCACAATATTCAACACACAATCTTGTTAAAGTCAGGAGTAAAACCCTTTCAACAAAATATTAGGAAGTACCACCCATCTCTGGAACCCATGATGTATCAAGAGTTGAATAAATTATTAGATGCCAATATTATCTTTCAAGTAAGACACACTACATGGGTAGCCAATCTGGTTCCTGTCAGAATGAATTCTGGGGAGATTCATTTGTGTGTGGATTTTAGAAACCTCAACAAAGAATTGGAGAAGGATAACTATTCAATCCCACCCATGGAACAGCTCCTACAGACAGTATTTGGCTCTGAAATTTTTTCTCTCCTAGACGGTTTCTCGGGGTATAACTAGGTCCTAGTTTCAGAAGATGATCAATTAAAAACTGCCTTCCAGACCAAGTGGGGAACCTTTTCTTATAAACGCATGCCTTTTGGGTTGATTAACGTAGGAGAAACATTCCATAGTGTCATGGGTGTAGATTTTAGGGGATTGATTAACAAGTGTGTGGTGGTCTATTTAGATGACGTAATAGTGTACTCAAAAAACAAGGAAGACAATATTCATCATTTGACTTAGATTTTTGAAAGGTGTAGGAAGTATGGAATATCATTGAACCCTAAAAATACCATCTTTGGTGTAGAGGAAGGAAAACTACTAGGTCATATCATATATCAAGGGGGGAATTAGAATGTACCAGGAGAGAATAAAAGTGATAGCTCAAATCCCCTTTCCTCATAATAAGAAGGCCATGCAATCTTTCTTCAGGAAAATCAACTTTGTGAGAAAATTTACTCCTGACTTCGCTGAAACTGTTAAACCTTTACAAAAAATGATTCGCAAGGATGCAGAGTTTAAATGGGATGAAGAAAGGATATGAGCTTTGAATAACATCAAAATTGGAATATCCCAAGCATCAGTGTTGCGAAACCTTGACTTTAGCAAGGATTTTTTCTGTATACCTTTACTTCTGAGAAATCCTTGGTTGCAGTACTTACCCAAAAGGATGATGAAAACAATGAAGCACCAATATCCTTTATGAGCACCAACCTCCAAGGATTTGAACTAAACTACCCTTATATAGACAAATAGGCTTACACAGTATATAAAGAAGTCAAACATTTCATATCCTATATCCTGAAGAATCACACCAAATTCATAGTCCCTCACCCCACACTCAGATATTTATTCACCCAACAGGAGATGGAAGAAAGGAGAGGAATTTGGATGGAAATCAATCAGGAATTTGATCTATACACAAAACCTACTAAAACAGTCAAAGGACAAGGATTGTGTAAACTGGTTGTTGAGGCCCAAGATATGATTAACATAGATGACCTGGGTTGGGAAAATTAGGTATATTTATGGTGCGGTGAAGCCTTATATGTGTCTCTCGGGCACAAATCCTAGTATGGAAACTTGTCTTATCTCCTACATCATGGGACTTGTCCAAAAAACCTAAACCCTAGAGAAATGAGATCCCTCAGGTTAAACTCCGCTAAATATCACCTCATATTTTTTGTTCTTTTCTTTGTAAACTATGATGGAGTAATTCTTAGTTGTATTGAACATGACGATGCAGAAAAGGTACTAAGAGAACTCCATGATGGCCTAGAAGGTGGGAATTTTGCAGGAGAAACCGCATCTCATAAAATACTAAGGGTTGGTTATTATTGTCCCACTTTGTTCAGGGACGTTGATGCATATGCTAGAAAATGTAAAACTTGTCAAGTCAGCGTCGATAGGGAAAAGAGAGCAACCATTCCACTCCAGTTGGTGACCATATCTAGACCATTCGAGCAATGGGGAATAGACGTCATAGGAGAAATTACTCCCAATTCTTTGAAACAACATAAATATATATTGACTGCTACAGATTATTTTCCAAGATGGACAGAGGATATCCCTCTCATGCACATGAATTAAAAGCTATTAATACAACTTTTAGAACAACAGCTGATAACAAGGTTTGGACTTCCCTCCATCCTCATTTTTTACAATGTTGCCTACTTATCTTCCATGCGCTTGAAAGAATTCACTCTTGATAAGGGGATCATAATAAGATATTCTACAAACTGTTATCCACAAGGGAATGGGGTAGCAAAGTCAACTAACAAAATCCTGGTAATAATTTTAAAAAATACAATTGTTAAATATCTAAGGAATTGGCATAATTTACTTCATAATTCCCTATGGCCCGATAGAGTAACACCCAAAGAATCCATAGGAAACTCTATTTACTTTCTGGTATATGGGCAAGAATCCATTCTTCCAAATGGATTATACCTTCCATATTTATAGCTTTCCCAGGAACCAAGAGGTCGGCCCTCATCCTCTCTACAGAAAAGTATTGATACCATTCTCATGTTGGATGAAGAAAGGGAAAGGGCTAAAGTTAAGTTCACCACTCATCAGTAGGTAGTTAAAAGATGGTTCAACAAACATAAGGCCGAAGAAAAACGTTTTGAAGTAGGAGACCTAGTTTTGAAGTGGGATAAAGCAAATAAGTCCAAAGGAAAACACTCAAAGTTCCAAAATCTATGGCTCAGACCTTTTCAGGTGGCGGAGAAGATCGGGATAGGCACATACCGGTTGTAAAATATGAGGGGGGAATATGACACCCTCCCGGTGAATGGTCGGGCCTTAAAAAAATAATTCTCCTAAAAAAAATGTGTCTTTTGATGTTTTGTTTGAGTTTCTGTTTCTTTTTAGCATACGTTTTGATCAGGATAAGTATGTGAGTTTAGGGAAGACCGACTGCAAACTCTTTTTATTTTCTTTCTTTTGCTTGTTATTTTCTTTTACTTAAGTTGTTTTTTGTAAATAAATTGTTGACGTTAATAAATATGGTGAAGCAGACTCTACTCCTGACCTACACTGACATGCAAAATAAGGGACACTAGGAAAATACAAATTTTCAAAAATCATATTTATCTTTGTAAAGAATACTACCTGGGGAAGCAATGAACTATCTTCCTAGTGGCCCAGTAATTCTAAATGGAAAGATGGCTAGATGGAAATGATTACATGTACTTATGGATAGAGCTAGGAAAGATCTCCACCTTAACACTTTCACCTTGTCAAAAAACAGATATCCTCCTCTCTGAATAACTCTCGAAATTTCTTCCAGAAGAAAATGATCCATATTAAAAGGAGTGCAAAGTCTGAGAGAGTATGCATATAACTTTGTTGGGGCTATGGATGCTAGCTAGAAGAGGAGAAAGGTTTGTGGTATCGGGGTGACTCTGTCAGGGCTATGGACACTCGCTGGAAGTGGAGAAACACCATAAGTAAGGAAGGATAGCTAAATGGCCTCAAGCCAATGGATGCCATACCTGGCTCTTGTCTAGAAAGGACATGGATTGAGATTAAAAGGAAAGAGGGTAGAAAAGCATAAACCCCAAAGGAGGATCTGGATTCGCGGACTTGGGAGATTGTGTACACATTGATAGAAAAGGTTTTGTTGAAAACAAATAGAATAATTCCACTTGGTTTCTCAACCAATTTGCATAGGCCACGTACAAGGAAAGGAGAAAAGATTTTTTTTTCGCCTAGAGAATCTCCATTTGTTGATCACTCGGCACACCAAAACATTTTGTGAAGTTTTTCTTTTTGGGTACCACTCTGTCTTTTTGAGTTTAGTCAGTTCTGTAGGAATCAATGGGGTTATGTGTTGATTATGTTTTTTCATTGATCATATTCAGTTTGGTTTGGAGTTATTGAACAAATTGAACTTTTCTTTAAGAAAACTTGGCATTTTAACTCTGTATACACAGCTAAAATTTTGAGCCACGTGCCTATTATTGGCATCGATGCAATTCGAGCAATAAAATGACCACACAAAAATGATAATTGTCGATCATCGATGTATCATCGACATCAAAAAATGGAAGAAAGGGTGCATTGATCATTGATTATGTCTTGCAAATAAGATTTCTAAAAAAACTATCGTTGATACACTGTCGGTATCCGCGAAATATGAAAGGAAAAATCACTAACATAGGCCATAACAAACCTCCGATCACCAATCGTCGATAAAAAAATTTAGAGTCGATGAAATCTAAAAGAATGAAACTGCGAAGCAGTAACCATTAGCAAATCATCGATCGTCGGTCATTGATACATCATCGGCGTCAGCAAGATAGGATGTTGTATTTGAGGTTGTGTGTCTAAATAAAATCATTGATGTCGAAAAAAGGGCGTTTCTCATGTAGAGGTCAAAATCAACAGCCACATTTCTTTGCTGCATAAGTAATTTGTACGACTCAGTCTTTTCCCCTGTGTCATATTTGTACATCCATGTCATCATTTCCAAGTCATCATTGTATGGTGGTTTTGGTCGGTGTCGGAACTTTTTCCTAGATGCACCAACAAAACAATGATAAATTTGACCCACCGATGTCGATATGCTCATTTACTATCGGTTGATCGCTACAATACTGAGATCCTTGTCTTAGTTCAAATTTTCACCCATCGATATCAACAACCCCAATTGATCTATGATGCACCATATATCCCCAATATCGATTATGCTAGTAAGTGAAAAAAGGGCTTGGTGATTCGATGGGAGACCCCTAGCTGAGGTAAGACAGATTTCTTCATTTTGGTAGACAAATTAAATTTTCGCGCAACTAATACCACAATCTCGCATGTCGGCCAACCGTTGGAATTTGAATTCACCGATGAACTATGAAAAACTTGCTCCTGGGTCGCGAGCCTGCATTTCATTTAATCCTAGGCATGGTGCAAATTCTATAATAGATTTCATATATCACATTTGCACTCCCGAATTTACGACTTGATGCGACAAGGTAAGTATATGCTTCGTTTAAATATACAAGGTCATACCCAAACATGTTATTTTGTTCACAAATCACTTATTCCCTGAATTCGACGAAGGAGCAAGAGAAAAGGTCAAGGAGGTTACATCTCGCTCTCTGAATTTTATTACCAGTAAGATCAGGCTAATTTCCTACAAGAAAGAGGTAAGCATTGTCTTTATCAGTTCTACACTTACTATTGTGTCAATAACACTTGTCATGGTTGGCTGGCAACTAACTATAATTTTTTCTTTTCTGCAGGAAAAATGCCTCCAAGAAATCCAATGATCGGCTCTCACCAAGAACACCCAAAAGGAAGGAAGTAGAGGTCGACGAAGGATATTCACTAGACGCTACAAGGGAGCTTGATTTTTCATCAAAGGCGGAACCAGTTATCTGCACATCTACCAAAAAGGATTTTTCCTAGCCTCCGACGTTCGGCAACACAGAGGAAAGAATTGGATCTAAAGTGGTGATCCTGCATTGGGGAGCTTTGTTTAACAAGATAAACCAGGAATATTACATGTAGTTTATACCACACAGTGACCCAAGCATCAATATGTTGGATGACCAGGTATTCCCAAACATCTGGAGATCATACCTACATATGGTTTCCTATTGAACCCCAAATTTTCCTTGCTTTGAAACCCTGGGATGGATAATTTACCACACATATGCAATGAAATGCATAGTCAATAATGAAAATGGTGAATGTATTGGTGGTTTTATTCCAATAGATGTCCAAAAATACTACAATCTCAGAGACCCGGAGGAAATACTAAATACATATTTTGTAGTCAAATTTTATGAGTTACATGACACTAGTAGGTTAATGGTATCATGGTGGAAAGAAGATGAGAAATTCACAAATAGGAGCATTGGTTGGTATGGCATGGTAAACCTCAGAGAGTCGTATCTAATGGATTTGATTTGTCGATTATATGGGGAAAAATATTGCTCCAAGTTTTCGAAAGCATTCATTCCCTAGCATATACTGTGGTGATCACAGGGAGCATATTCAACTGGGGATCCATCATTTCCAAACAGTTAAGCACTAACATCTTCTAGGCCCAGACACCAAAGGATGGAGAAACACCATCTTTTCACGTGGAATCATACCTATTGGACATGATCTTCTCAAGGAACATTTTCACAGGCATGAATCTGAGTTGACATGTTGTTGAGTTACACGTGCATGTTTATTTTAGAATTCTTTGGGAGAACAAGTACAAGATATTTCATGCCCTGATATGTGATGAGTTCATAGCCCGAGTACATTTCATTATATTTAGAAAAGAATGCCCAAGTCTTATAGGGGCAGCCAAAAAGATGGTTTGAAAAGTAGGCCACTAGTATTTTGAAGAAACCAACACTTATATCATAGTGTTAGGGGTTGTTGGTGCACCACACTTACTCCCCCCATTCATGTCCCAGACCATCTCATTGTGGGATAAATTTTTTACCAGACCATTCTGCAAGGCTATAATGCCACTTTGGTGAAGGACAAGAAGATATATTTCATACCCTATGGATTTCATATAGGGTCTTACATGGTAAACGAAATTACACACATGAAACAAGAGGGGTTGAACCAGCTTGAGTATCGATTCCCCATGGGTTGATTTTGTAAGCATGATCCAAAAGGCCTGGTACTTCAACATGCATCGCAGGTGTCATCATGTTGGCCATATGCTCATGATAGCTTAGAAGATGATATTTTCACCGAGGGCGCTCAGGACTGGGAGGAAGTGCTCTATAGGAGGACCAACCTGAATATGACTAGATTCAAAGCAATGACTATGGAGGAGAAAGTTGAGACAATAGAGTAGATAGCTCAAGAATCTCTTAGGGTAAGAGAAGAAAAGAAACTAGTAGAAGCAGTAGAGGCACGAAGGAGGGGGATGTTGTTACTGGAAGAAAACCAAAGAGATGTACAAAGGTTAGAATAATATCCCCCACTTAACCCCTTGATAGAACCCTTGAGGATTACCCCAGTCGACACAAGCAATCATGGAGAAGAGCTAAATGTCTTAAAGATAATTCTACCAGAGGAGACCGTTGACCACCAAAACCCCAACCCCATGTCACCACAGGCAAGATCATGGGTTACTACTATAGTTTAGCAGAGGATAGCAAGAGAATCAAGTGGGATGGTTGTACCTACTGTTATCACAAAATCAATTACCATATATGACGATGAGGAAATTTCATAGGTTTTCGCACATAAACCCAGTACCTATCACAAAAGAGGAAGAACCGGGGGAAACATCTACTCTAACTTTCAATGCTTTGATCCCAAATACATAGGAAGGCGACCATGGGGATAATATTACTCTAGATACTTAATTTCTTGACCAATTGGGAAAATAGCCTCAGAATGACAGCTCAAAAAATGATTTGTGTTCTTGTGAACAAGAAGAAGAAATGCAGTAGCCACAAATCGGCATCTCAATGGCCGAACCCCCAGCTAATTTCAATCATTTTCCTACTTCCCCATCTAGGACCAAGACTCCACCAGTCGACCATCACCAACAGGAGGCCAAGTCAATAGAACATATAGAAGTTCCCCTTGCCAAGGAACTAAGAGAACATGTCATGGAACATATCTATATGGCAGGAAGCCTAGGAAGTACTTTGTCCTAGGGAGATCAATAGATTCCTAAACCAGTAGATGAAATCATCGATATACAAGCAATTGCATATGGCAGGAAAATAAAAGTTGTAATGAGAAGAAATACCAAGAAAAGGAGGCTCATGCTCGATAGCACACTTCTCATAACCACAGAAGAAACATTGTTTGACACAGAAAATGCTAAGATGACTAATTTAATCAAAGTAGGTATGGCTATAACCAATGCTACTTTGGACAGGGAAAGAAGGGATGAAAGGGAGATAGATTCCATGAAGAAATAGTTGGACCATCTATGACATCAAGCAGAATATTACCAGAATTTGACATAGGCAGTGGTAATCCTGAAGAGTGATTTCTGAGAAATGTATACAAAATTCACTAGTGAAAGAGATTTCTTCATCGCTCGCATAGATGACTTCCAAGAAGATACCCTCATGGGGATGGAAACCTGTAAAGACATGCAGTGATGGTATGAAAAGGCACATCAAGCCTTAGAATGGATCGACTACATCAGTGAAGTATAGAAAGGTCAACACATAGAAGAGAACGACATCCTATTGTTGATGGATAGCAACATCTCCCGAATCAGGAAGGAAGATGACTATTGGGTAAGTATGGTCCAGGAACCTCAGCAAAAGATACATGAAATATGGGGAGAGTGTGAAAACATTTGGGAGAAAATCAATTGATAGATGAAAAACATTGACCTACCAGAGTTCATTCCACTGAAGAATTTCGTTGATTTGCATGACATATTCATATGACATACATAGCAAGACTTGGCATGTGAAGCCAAGATTTTGAAGATTTCAAGCATGACCCCTGGTCAAGTGAAGAAGTTCATGGAACACCCAATCAAATCTCTTACATTATTACAATGCTTAAGTGTCAAGCTAATCAGGTATAAGGAACAAGCAATAGAGATAAAGGATGTCCTCTCTGCCCCGATGGCTCAACACAGATTTTTGTATGCTAATACTTGCGAAGATCTCTTCTCCAAATGGTTAGAATATGAGAAGAACAATCCACTCCAGTAGAACCACTAGATAAGCATAAGAGAACAAATATATGAAATCCGCCATGTGGCGTTTTCTCAATTTAACACCATTGTAGTAGTTATTTTTAGACTTGTTAATTTTTGTTATAAAAAAGGGCATCGACCTTGAACAAGAGGTCGATGGTTTTGGAGAGGAATTTTTCAGGGATTTTGTAAGAGAACTATTTTTTTGCAAGTCATTTTAATTAAGAAGTTTTGTTTAGAACCAAAGACACTTCTATCATCTAAGGCATGAATGTGATTGGACCGAGGGGGGTTATCTTTGTCTTAGAATTCAATATTTGTTGTTGTATTTAGTAAGAGTTGTTGTATCTATTATTTAAAGTTATCTCATAATGTTGTAATAGTTACTTTGTTCTAATTGATTACTATAAATCGATTGTGTTAACTTGTGATTGATAATAGAGCATTGGAAATTACTTTTCTGGCACTAGCTTCTTGTCACATGTATGTTTCTTTTATGTAACTCTTATCTCAGACAATGTTGAATGTCCACTAATAAAATGGTATTAATGCTAGTTTGAATTTTTTTAGATATTCTTCGTCTACGTGCTAGGGCATAAAGGTTATCTTAAAACCCAGCCTTCCCCACAAACACATAGCTAGCTTCTCTATGTCATCTAGTTTAGAGTTTTATCCTTCTTTTGTTATAAATGTTAGAAAAGAACCAAAAAGTGAACTTCCTAGCCTGAGGAAAAACATTAACAAAAAATACATATATGTTAGTCACAATTAAATCCCATCGATAAATTCGGCCAAATCACAAATCTGGAGAACCTTACCACTCATACAATTCTTACGAATCTAATTGGGCATCTTAGGCGGGGTTGGTTCCTCCTATTGAGTTAAAAGGGAAATCAGACCCCTCAACACATCCCAGACTGTTGGTGAGCAAGGATAAATAATATCTCTCAGAGCATCATGGTCCATCTCGGGGTGGCCAGCGGTAAATCCGTCAGGAGTGGTTGTGCCTATGGTTGGGAGGAAACAGGCACCCCTTTTAATAGTCACTTCACATTTTCCAGTTCTAATAAGTATTTTCATACCTTGTGTAATACATTGGATGTGATGATTGAATTTATGTGTTTATGGTTAAGTCTTGCAGTGTTTGATCAGATATTATAAATTCTCATTTGCTTCTATAAACTATTGTATTTACTTGGTCGTCGTTTACCTCAGTTTAGCTGCTAGATATTTATGGAATGTGAATCCGCAGGTGAGTCGGGGTAGGATTAACTAAAACGTCTAAGTCATGCCGACCTATTGAGTTTACCTTAGTGGGAATTTCAAGTTCAACTCTATGGGAAAAAGGAGTGTTTCCTTTAGACTATCCACCCATCTAACCGAGGGCTCATGCCCATGTCCTTAACCCATTTTATTCTAAAAGGATTAGCGCTTAGTCTATAAGAATTTCCAAAGGACCCATATGACCAGGGTCTGGGAACCCTACGCTAGTCTGAAAGGAGATAGACCTTTTGGCTTCGGTACTTCGGAACTTATGACTCCACAACCCTCAAAAACAGTCAAAGGACGAAGTCATGAATAGATGAGGGTCATAGATCTGGGGATCTAGTGGATACCTCCCTCAGTCATTAGATTGGACTTAGGAAGGGTAGTTTTCATTGTTTCGGTGAAGTTCCTCTTCGGGAGAATAGGAGTGGTCTAGCATCGAAACTCCCGAATGTCAAACTTTTGAAGTGACATGGACCATCAATCCTTGGATCCTTCAGGATCCCTCTTAGCCATTGATCTAAGGACCCCCCCCTCGACAGCCCAACCAACTGGAAACGGGTCGTGGAGTGACATGTGGCCCCTAATTTTCCCCTGTAAAATGTTGTATGTTGAACTAGAGCCATTGTATGAGAGGCTACATGGAAAACGATCCTATAGTCCAGATACTTGGTACTCCATAGGAACTTGGCCAAGAGTTTTCAAGGTGTGAAAATTCACAAAGTCACGAACGGTGAAGTGAATCTCCACCGTTGATAGGTAGAGGACAGGTGGTGCTATATCTGAGATTTCAAAGATTTGGCTCTTTCGGGGATTTGCGATGTGAGGATTTGGTAAGCTCTGAATCCCATAGCCATGAATTAATGGAAATTTTGGATCTATCGATCTACGTGGAAAAATCTCAACCATGAGATTTGAAAAAAGTGAGAAGATTGTATGTCAGGGGCTGACATGGCTCACTAATTTCATTCTGGGTGACATGGACCCGCAACTAAGGTGTCATGTGTCACCCAAATATGGTTTATTTACATACCCCTTATGCCTATTAGAGCATGACACATGTCACCCCCTAGTGAAGACACGTGTCACCCTTGGCGCTCGCCACGTGTCAACTTCTAGTTTGTGCCTGCCTGGCCAACGTGGTAGGTGACGTGTCTAGGACTCCTGGAGTCTAGATAACTTTGGGAGTTCAAAATATTTGGGCATAGTATGGTAAAGGGATGTTCAACATTGATTATCAGTCATCAAACATCGAATGTTCAATGATGATCGTTGATTTCCAAAACACCGAAAATGTAAGACGTCAACCGCCAGTTGTCGAACATAGAACATTGAAAAAGGGATGTTCAATACAAATTGTCGAACATCAATCGTCGAATGGCCAAGGCCACATGGCACAATTTCGGGACTTCGAGGAGAAATAAAAGGGGCGTTCAGTGTCGAACACTGAAGACCCCAACTAATAACGCCTAGATAACTTCGAGAGGTGATAACTTGCATACCAAAGCTCATATTTTAGTGTGGTGGCGACCATTAGAAATATCATGGCAAGAGTAGCCAATGGAGAGCCTGGAATTAGGATTTGAGATAGTTAGGAAAAAACAAAAATTTGATGCCCCATCCCTAGAAAGGGTATTTAGGGGTCGGGTTTATTACATGCAAGAAAGAGTTGGTGCGTGTTGAGGAAAAGGTATGGAAAACCTTACTCAAACATTTTCATATCTTGCCGATCCAAGACAAGATAGTTGGGAATGTCACCCGAGCTTTATAGCCTCGAAAACCATCGCTTAATCCACAAGTATTAATTACAAAGGACCAAGGTTGGCTTTTATATGTTGTATATATCAATGCAAAAGAAGTAAACTTAAACAAAGTTACATGAATGTGTACAAAAATTATACAATGTATATATGGATATCAAAGAAAAAGAATGAACCAGATCATTAAAACACATGTGTGAGACTAAAACATTAATCTGATTTTTCATTTATTTCATTATGAGATACAAAACTGAGTTATCTCTACAAACCCCTACAAGGGTAGGGACCAAAATCAAACTTATAAGCCTTCAATAGGCACCATAAAAAAATACTATGACAATCAAAAATAAAACCGAAGATAAAGATATGGATCATCTTACCACAAAATGTTGTCACTTAACTCTACAAGATATTCTTTTTCAGTCATGAAACTTTTCATGCACAAACAAAAATATACAGACTGTCAAAGATAAATCATACACCTTTAAAACAAGTTGCTAAAATATGTGATTTGGTTTTTGAATCCTATTGCCTTCAATGAGACCTTGTTATCATCAAGAGGATTAAGATTTCTAGTAAACTCAGAAAGTTGAAAACATCTCACTGGCATAGAGAAAAACTTATGGTTATAGTTATCCTTTTATTCTCTCCCTTTGTTTCTTCATCTCATTGAGCTTTTATTCCTCTTCAATAAGTTAGGTGTTGGCCCTAAACCATGTTTTGAGGAAACCTTGGTCAAATTTGGCCCACTTTTGGACTTCAACACATTGTTCGAAGAAGGAGCGCCCAGGCAGAGCTGAGATCGTGGATCTCACCCATTTTTTAGGGATATGTGGATCTAGTAAGGGGTTTTCTAGGGTTTTTGTAATGGGTTTATGGGATGTCGGCCCATAGGGTTTACCCATGTTTAGGCCTTATTGTAAGGGTTTGTAAAAGTATAAATAAAGAAGATTGTATTGTAAAGGAAGCGAGCTAACAAGGAATCTAAGTGCAAGTAGTTTGAGTGGCTTTGTGCCAAGCAATATATGTGTGTTAAGGCTTTGTGCTTGATAGAGAGTTGGCTCTGTGCCTTGAACTAGCCTTGGAAGGAGGATCTGGTGATCAGTCCACATATCTCATGTCTGGTGCGAAGCTTGACTCTGTGGCTTAATGCACAGGAGTAAATGAATGTAATATTGGAGAACATAATAAAGAGGTGAAGTGGTTGGTGGACGTAGCCCCGCACTAGGGTGAACCACGTATATCTGGTGTCTCATGGTTTTCTTTGTGCAATTTTATCTCTATTGTGTTTTTCTTAGTGCTTAGATTAGATATGTAATGAATATGTATTTGTTTCTTAAATGCATTTCTTATGTTAGAATGCTAGATCTGATTCTGAGTGCTAAGTTCAAAGTGTTTATGGTGCATAATATTTTGTTATTAATGTGCTAGATCTATCTTAGATTATGTTTTGTGATGTTCATAAGGTGAATAAAAAATGCATGTCACTTCCTAGCTTTATCATAATACTCTGTGAAGTTTTATTATCATAGATCTATGTCCCATCTTGGTTATAGACACCTTCATCCTATAACCCCCCCTGCTTCTACCTCGGGTGAGACTTCACATGATTCGCAGGTGTTGCCAAAAGGGTCGGTAGTTGGGGTTTTTTGGTGTGTTGTTAAGAGTTGAGCCCTGTTGTGGGGTATTCTACCCTATGGACTAACAAGCTAGGGCTTTAAACTTGTACGCAGATCATGACCCTTCAGAAATAACTTTTAACCTTCTATCCCAATCTAAAACCCCTTTTCTCATGCAAACATGGGAAGAATCAACTAACCTTTTATCGATGGTTGAACTAGATCCTCCGTTGAGCTTTTATCCCCTTGCTGTTGTTTCTCCTTCCACAAAGAGATCCTGCAAACAAGACAAAACTACGCATGCATGCTATTGATCTACTAGAGGGTTAGAGATTAAACACAAATCAAATAAGACATATAAGACTCATATACTCGGGACGGGAAAAGTATCTTTTTCATTAATCTCAATACAAATCAACTTACAATGATTTCAGAGACCGACCATCGTTCCTCGATCCTGATCCTGGGCTCCTCCTCTTCTTTGTCCTCCAACTGCTTTGCTTGAATTCTCCTAAAGCTTGAGGAAAGGATAAAGGGTTGGGACAATAAAGGACTTGGCAATTTTGGCAGAGTTTCTTTGCTATGGTTTTTTCCTCCTTTGAATAGTACCCCTACCCCTCCTTTTATAGGATAGAAGGAGCTAGGGTTTTTGGCGAACTCTCGACCATGCATGGCTGGGAGTTCCAGTTAACTGACAAAAATCTCTTCGTCCCGGCGGAAACTTTCCTGATTTTTTGCTTTGTTAGGTAAACGCGGGCTGTAGTGGGCCAGCCAGCGTTCAAACGCGTGTTGTAAAAGGCCTACCAGTGTTCCAACGCGCCCAGGGATAGGTTAGGGCGCGGGTTACTTAATTTAGGAGGTTTTTGAAGAGTCTGTTCAACATGGCTTTGGAAATGAAGGGCAATGAGTTGGCCTGATGCCAGGTAAGCATGAATGGTGCAATTTAGGGTTATAACAGATGCCCCCTAATGTGTGAGGTCAGAAGAGCATCTGATGGCCGAAATACATTACCAATTCTTTACCAATCTGTACTGAAATGTTGAATGAGTGAGCCCAGGAATCAGGAATCGGGAAGTGTCGTCTGCAAAAAATATCAAATGTCTCCCCGAGGCGGGCATACCCATGCTCGGGATAAATCAGAACCATGGCTACCAATCAAATACACTGTAGATCCATGTCGAATAACTATAAAGAGTAGCCGTGAACAATACACAGCGGAGCTACATCTCAAAATCAGAAAGATATACATAGAAAGTATCCATCTCTCAGAAGCTGACTTGGCCTGATGGCTGTACTTCAGAGCTCGAGCAACAACTTCAAAATCTTCATGACTCGGGTAGGAGTGTAATATGAGTTTACAACTGCACTACCCAGAGGTCTTCGACGGCTCATCGGTTATGGACTTGATAAGCTTGATGATCGGACTGAAGGATTCATTGATTTCGAACAAAGTCTTGACTGGACGTTCAGGATGGTCGGGTATGGGGACAAGAGACATATTGCAGAGTGGCCGACTCAGGCTAAGTAACAAACTTCCCTTGGACAATAGCACGACAAGTGATAAGACTCAGGCAGCATATCTATTAATCATAAGTCTACGAAGCATGAGGCAATGCAAACTCTCCATATGTTTGGAAGAGTAACCAAACGGTGGAGGACACAACTCAATATAGCGAGCACAACTTCCTAAGGTCGTACTACATCCCAAAGTTTGGTGAATCAAACGGATAGATGTGCTTTATCCAAGGGTGACTCATAATGCTGCCAATAAAGAAAATACTTTTCCCATCCTCTTTTTGGGGTATATTTGAACGAGCATAGAAAACATACAAGCTCAAGGCACAAGGACAAGACTGATGTTCTAGAAAATGATACTCGGGAAAAATCCTCCAGTGGCCAAAGGTGTTAAGATGCAAAAGCAAACTGTTACTAGGCTGATGGGTAAAGGATGC
>ML850330.1:31091-63140 GCA_009831015.1 Picea engelmannii
TCTTCGAAAACCACAAAAATTGGCATAACGCATTGTTAAACGCAATCTGGGCTGATAGAGTAACTCCTAAAACTGTTGTGAGTAACTCACCTTTCTTTCTCATTTACGGCAGGGAGGTGATTCTTCCACCACATATCCTTCTCCCATCTCTGCAGTTATCGCAGAAAGTACAGGAAGAGGATTGTCCCCCTATGGAGAGTCAAATTAACGCTTTGTTAAAACTAGAAGAAGTGAGGGCTCAAGAAAAATGGAAATTGGATCAACATCAACCCATTTTTAAAAACTGGTTTGATTCCAATTCTGCCTTTGACAGAAGCTTTGAGGTAGGTGACCTTGTCCTAAAATGGGACAAACTTCATGAGGGAAAAGGAGAGCATACAAAGTTTCAGAACTTGTGTTTGGGACCATTTTTAATTGCTGAGAAATTGGGTCCCAGTTCCTTCCAATTACAGAATTTAGAGGGACAGCCAGACACCTTTCCGGTGAATGGCCAAGCTCTAAAAAGGTACTTTGCCTGATGTCACTCCCATGTACATTGTGTAAATATTTTTGTTTTGTTTGTTGTTTTTTTTTCTTTGCTGGTTTGTTTTGATTTTTCCTTTATGCTTATTAGTCTTTATTTTTGAAACACACATGCCTGCATCATGGGCTAGCTCAGACGAAGAGAACAGAAAAATTTCCCCTCTAAAATGACTGTTGAAAGTTGTTTAAACATCAATTGTGATATTTTTCTGAGTTTGCAGCCATGTTAAAGATAACTTGTTGTTTGAAAAGCGTTTCTTGATTTTAATCTACAACTGAAGGCATTCACAATCATCCATAAAAATTATTTTTACGTTGTCCCTGTTCCTTAAGAGAACAACTCAAAGATGTCTCTCTGCTCTTGAATGTCGGTTTTATTAACAAACTATTTCTAAATCTTGACAAAGGACAACTAAGAAATTTCTTCAAGGTCTGTAATCTACTAAGATGTGTCCAAAAACCAGGATTTTCAGCGTCACCCCACTCTATTAAATATATTTAAAACTAAATAAACCTTCAGAGAGCTATGGGAAGTGCTTGTAAACCTGTCGGGATACTGAATAGGTCTGCTGGAAACGGGTAAATGCATGCATGATGCCAAGATAACTTTGTCGGGGTACTGAATAGGCCCGCTGGCAGCGAAGCAATGTCAGGTATATGAAAATTCTCAGATATGGATTATTTTTTACCTTAAATGTCCTTCGTTCTGATCTGGAACTTCTTGGTAGGATACAGATATCAGAGTGGGTTAATTGACATCCCTGTCGAGGCTATGGACGTCTGCTGGCAGTTGTGGCCCTGTCAACAGTATTGAATATTTTAACTCTAATATCGTGACTCTATTTTGTTAAGATTGTCATCTGTTTTCGTCTTTTTAAAATAACAGTAATATGAAATTGGAACGCATTATAATTGTTTACAATGTTCAGACATCTTTTTGGTTGTTTTTGATTCAATTTTTTTCTGATTATCCTAATCTGAACTCATTCATTTGGCAAAGATAACTGCTTCTCCCAGCGTGTCGCCATTGTTGGCAGCAATAATATAATTTCTATTTTTTATAAGTTGCCTACACAGGGTCTCTAAATTTTCATTACTCGTCATGACCATTATCACTAAACGACACTTGTCACTTGTCGCTTTTTACATATCTTCCTTTCAATTTTTTTTTTCATGACTGTAAGCATGAAAACTCGCAGTTGAAATTGACACTTTGTTTCGATTTTTTATAAAAGGAAAACTGTTCATATGGTCTATTATCGAATTGTCATATTTTTTCCTTGAACATAATTGTTATACTTGTTATAACTCCTTGGTTCTAAACGTGCCTTGGTTACATAAGTGAAAGACCTCCATACATTAATTTTCGATTGATATTAATGGAGTTTTCATTCATAAAACTTTTAATTATTCAATTTTTATTTGATACACTTACCTTTGTAATCAAGTCATGGATGTGTGTACTATGGTTTTTACGTGTTATGATCCTTATACGTACCCATATTCCAAGGTGTCATATGAAGTACAACATGATATTACTTCTCTGTATGGCCTTAGGCTTCATGATTTCATTCCCACGCATGGTGATTAACGCCTCTACCTACCATTTTGAATTGTCATAGCATTGGTTTGTTCGGGGCTATGGCTCTGTGGTTTTTTATCAAACCCTACCTATGAGTTCTATGTTGATTCCCTTCTGTTCTCCATGGCTCCAATGGTAAGGATTGAGCCCAATGGAATCCAAAACTTGTTATTGTATGATAACACCAGGGATGATTTAGAAAGGAACGGTTGGCGTGTATTCATTGAAAAGTTTAAGGGTTTCAACCTAAGAGTTGCCCAAGATTTCGCATTGACCTTTGACAATTGCAGAGAAAATATAGGTGACATGTAGCTAGAGGTAACTGAAGAATTTTTAAGCCAAGCTACAGGTTTACCAGTTGTCGGGCAAAAATGGTTCAAGAACGCAAAAGTTGAAGAGGTCCCCTGGACTTTGTTGTTCACCTCACGGAAAATTACTAGTTGCGACCGAGGTATGCTTGTCTCATATTTAAAACCTAGGTGGCATGATCTTCCTTCTATTGTGAAATAGTTCATTACGTGTGAAGGAAGATTTGGGCTAGTTTTCCTGTATCATCTGCGATTTCTTATGAGTTTCATTGACTTCCCGTTGAACATGCCCTACTTCCTCCTTAGAAGTCTGTACAAGATGGGAAAGTGGTTTAGGAGGCAGAATTTTGATTCTAGTTTATTCCATCATGGTTTAATCAAAATTATCATCGTGCACCAGTTGCAATTACACAACGATTGTTGGGATGCTTTTGTTTTACGAAATGGATTTGGAAATAGTGAGTTGGGACAGGTTGATAAGCCTGTA
Source organism: Picea engelmannii (assembly GCA_009831015.1). Taxonomy (NCBI): domain Eukaryota; kingdom Viridiplantae; phylum Streptophyta; class Pinopsida; order Pinales; family Pinaceae; genus Picea; species Picea engelmannii. The sequence continues at coordinate 33,991 of ML850330.1, forward strand.
ATCACAGAAACCCTTATGGAACCTACCACAACTCCTCCACCATTCCTGCCCTGTGATCCTACCCCTAATATTGAACTCTCGACCTACCCTGATGCTACTCAACCGGACACTCAACCAGATTTTCACTCGAAGAGTTGCACTAAAATTGTTAAAAACCCCCCAGGAAAGAAACTAAAGGGCAGTGTCGATGTTAATTATAAGAATAAAAGGGTCGGTTGTTTGATTTCACGATGTGCTCGAAACAAATCCAAACCCTGTGCAGACACAAAAAACACAATTGAGGTAAGTGAAGACTCAAATTCGGAAATTGAAAGGTTCTTGGCCGAAGAGGATCCAATGTCATATGGACTTTGCCTTGATAGACCCTATGATTATGTTAGCAACCTGCCTCCATGTCTAAAGGATAATCCGGATTTTCCTGGCATCCAAATCCATGAAAAACCTACCTTTCACGTGGATGATTCTCCAACCATTAATGCTATTAGTGCTAATGCACAGTCCCTACAGCCACAGTGTAATGAGTGTCGATCCTGGATCGACAGGTATTATACGGATGTGCCTTTACTTCAGTCCCGGCTTAAATCTTTGAAAGACCAAGTGGATTCGTTGACAAACGAGAACAATAGACTCCAATCCATAACTCAAGCAAAGGACAAACGCCTAAAAACTACAGGATCTGTCATTTTTAACATTGTAGAGGCAACGACAGCAATAGTAAACTCCAAGATTGCTTGATATGTTTTAATCCCATGATTTGAGGTATAATCTTGTTCAAAGTTTAGCATGATTTTGTCACTCTCAATTTAGGATACATGATTTGTTTGAATAGATTACTTTTTAGTTTGTTTTGTTTGTTGAATAAAATATGATTGTAGTTATAATTATAACTAGCTACAGAATCGTAAGATTCTGTAGCCAGTTAGAAAAATTCGAATTGCTTGATTTTACAATTGAAAACGTATCTAAAATCTTCCCATTTTTATTTGTTTTCAGGAACCCATGATTTTCAAGGAGATATAAGCATTGTTGAGATCTTCCAGCCATATGAACTTTGTCTTTTTAGTAAATAGATTAGGTTGTTTGTATTTTGATATCAAGTAAAATTAGGGAGGTTGCATCCCCCATATTTTTGGAATAGATTTGATATTATCAACAGGAAACATTGTGTTCCTGGAACCTATATAAACATGTTATTTTGTAAACATGAATGGATCTCTTCCTGGGGAAACACTATGGATTTTTCATTTACAAACTTGAATGAAATATAATACTCATCACAGCTTTAGCTTGTCTATATTGTGGTTTTATTCAAGTCATGATTATTTCAATTTGTGATTAGATTATGATTGCTTTCGCTGTCGTGGTTTACTACAAATTGGTATGATAAAAATTTATATATTATCCATGTTTTATGTTCCAAATTTAACACACAACAATCATTTTGTTCAAACTTGAATTAGGAGATTTATCTTTATCTTTTATTGAACATTTATACACAAGTTCTCACAGCAGGATTTATTTTAATGTGGCTGCTTGTGAAATTATGAGATTGTTGTGATCACATCTCTTATATGTTCTATCATTCAAATTACATCATTATTGCTTCACACTTATGAGAAGCAATTGTAGGATCTGTTGCGGGTTTACCTCATCAGACAGGGAGATTGGATGCTACACACTGAACAAATATTGGATGCGATAACAGGTCAGTTTGTTAGTTTGATTTCATTAGTTTAATGAATACAGAAATTTCCTGCAATTAAAAACATCTTCTACTATCTATTATTTCTGTTTTCAATTAGTCAGTTTGATATTTCATTTCTAGAGTATAAACAGATTAAATAATACTTTTACTATTGTTTAAAAAAAAAAATCAAATTATATTCGATTTTCGCGAATTTAGATTAAAATTCATATTGTATACATATTATATATATATATATATATATATATATATATATATATATATATATATATATATATATATATATATTTAGTTAATCTGTAAATATATATTAGATCTATATATAGTTAAACCCGTCGGAGTGGATTAATCCAAACGGCTTGGGTTAATTAGACAACCCCGGACCGGATTCACTCCTCCAGTTGACGAGCATTCAATTTCGCCCGTCAACAATATCCTTTGGTTATCTCAGACACCTATAGGTATTCAATATGCTCAAGTTTGATCTAAAATGAGAGAGCCTTGCCTCTTATTTATTCTCTCCAAGTAGCTTCCTTAAAAACATCTTCTAGGTGACTTTGCCCACTTTCCTTATTTTAGGGTTAATCCACTTCTAATTTCTCCATTAAATTTATTATTTAAATAATTTATTTTGTATTCAGTTTGAATATAGTACACTCATCACTTCACTTTATTATTTGCCTTCTAAAATCTCTTAAACCACTTTGACTACTTTGACCTTTTGGGGCTTCTAGATGACATATGAGGGTCCTCCAACTTCGTAAGGCCATAACTCTCAAACCGTGAGGAGTTATGTGACGTTCCACATACCACCGGAAATGGAATGACATGTACTATCCATATAGAATATTATTACCTTCAAATATATGAAAACTCATACCATTATCCATCAAACAAACTTGGGTCCATTACCCAAACCTAGGTTCTCCAACTTCTCATGGCCATAACTCTCTAACCGTGAGGAGTTATGTGAGGTTCCACATACCACTAAAAATGGAATGAAAATAATTTTCCATATAGGATAGTTTCACTGAAAAATTCACTAACATTAATCTCATTATTCCACAAATAAGCATGGCTTCTCTAACCATACTTCTAGGATAACTCAATCCGCAAAGCGTCTTCCCGTGAGGGATTTCACCATAAGGGGACCACTTTGGAGTTCATCCATTTGCACTTATTATCAACCATGACAAGACAATAATTATTCATCTTTACATCAAACAAACATGGGTCCATTACCCAAACCTTTGTGCTATCGGGCTTTCTTCAAGGGTTGGCATCAATGACAACCAACCTTAATCAACAGTACGCATAGGAAACAGATAAATAAGAGGGTCTACAACATCTAGGAGGCTAATACAGTTAATTATGTGGCTAGGAGCATACCAAAAATTTATGAATCCTTGGATAATAGACAAGCTAACCACCAACCTTCTGTGGTGGAGATGGAAGGTATGATTTCCAGCCATCATTTTCCATTTTAATTGACCCTGGTTCTAATTTGAGTTATGTTTCCCCTCAAACTATTGAGAAATGTAAATTGAATAAATTTAAACATGTTAAATCATGGTTAGTACAAATATCCATTGGAACCAAAATAAAGTAATAGAGTTCATACCAACATGCCAATTCGTTATGAGTGGGTTACCCACCCAAGCGAACCTAAACATACTTCCTTTATGATCTTATGACCTGTTGATTTGCATGGACTAGTTTTATTCCCACAAAACCAAGTTGGATTGTTACAATAAAACTTTGGAGTGTGAAAACAAAGTAGGAAGAAGGGTAACCCTGCAAGGGATTCAAAATCTTGTCTCAGTGAGACAAATATTAACCCTCCAAGTGAAGAAGTATTATAGAAAGGGATGTCCCTTGTATGCAATACAAATACAAAACTCTATTGAGAATGACAAACCTAGCCTAGAGGACCATCCCATATTAAGAGAATATAAATATGTATTCCTAGAAGAGGTGTCAGGTCTACCTCCAAGGAGGGATATTGACTTTTTAATAGAACTTGTACCAAAAGTCATGCCAATGTCTAGAACACCCTATAGAAAGAGTACGCCAGAGCTAGTTGAGCTCAAACTACAGTTGAAGGAGATGTGGGACAAAGGATACATTCAACCTAGTGTGTCCCCATGGGGAGCACCAGCCTTGTTTGCAAAAAAGAAATATGGCACACTCAGATTATGCATAGATTATAGACAGCTCAATAAGATGACCATCAAGAATAAGTACCCCTTACCAAGGATTGATGAATTGTTTGACCAATTAAGGGGTGCTATAATATTCTCCAAGATTGACTTTAGGTCTTGATACCATCAGGTCGAAAATAAAGATGAAGACATCCACTAGACAGCCTTTAGGACAAGATATGGTCAGTATGAGTTTTTGGTGGTACCATTTGGGCTTACCAATGCACCAACCACTTTTATGTGCTTAATGAATAACGTATTCAGAAATTTCTTGGATAGGTTTTTGTTGGTTTTCATTGATGATATCCTAATCTATTCCAAAAATAATGAAGAACATGAAGAACATCTCAAGCTAGTACTCCAAGTACTAAGAGAACATCGACTCTATGCTAAGCTTAGTAAGTGTGACTTTTTCCAGAAACAAGTCCATTACTTAGGCCATGTTATTTATGAAGAAGGAGTGGCAATTGATCTTGACAAGATTAAATCCATCATGCATTGGCCTACGTTGAAGGATGTATATGATATTAGATCCTTTATGGGCCTAGTAGGATACTATAGGAGGTTCATAAATGGATTCTCCAAGATTGGTTGTCCAATCACCTCCCTTCAAAAAAAGGGGGTTAAATTCATTTGGACATTAAAATGTGAAGAAATATTTCAAGAGTTGAAATACCTTATAACCAATGCACCTGTATTGAAGATTGAAGACCCAAACAAGGTCTTCCTTGTGTGTACACATGCCTAGAAGGAAGGGCTCAGATGAGTCCTTATGCAAGAAGGACATGTGATTTTCTACGAATCGAGAAAATTGAATGAGCATGAAGTCAATTATGTGGCCTACGATATGGAATTGGCTGCCAGAGTGCATGCTTTAAAAATGTGGAGGCATTACCTCTTAGGTATAAGATTTGTACTTATGATAGACCATAGTGGGTTGAGGTATTTGTTTGACCAACCAAAACTCAATGTGAGACAAGCTAGGTGGATGGCTCTCCTTAATGAGTTTGATTTTGAAATCAAACATATAAAAGGAAAGAATAATAGGGTGGTTGATGCCCTTATTAGAAGTGCGGAAGTGGTTCAATTGGTAGCTATAAGTGCCAGTGAATCAGACATCAAAGAGAGAGTCAAAAGTGCACAAGAAACAGATGCATTTTTCAAGACCATGACATCATACCTAAAGCAAGAACCCACGGGGCTGAAGTATGAAGGCCATCAAATGATTAATGATGCCATGTTGAATTACAAGGGCATATTGTATATTCAAAATTGTGATGACTTGAAGAGGTTCATTATGGAAGAACTACACAAAATACCATATATTGGTCATCCTGGTTATCAGAAAATGATCATGGAGAATAGGAAACTATTTTATTGCCCTGGACTGAAAAAAGGACATAGTTGATTACTTAGCTAAGTGTCTAGAATGTCAGCAAGTCAGGACAGAGCACTGGCACCTAGTAGGGTTGTTGCAGCCCCTACCAATTCCTGAATGGAAATGGGAAACCATCTCCATGGATTTCATCACAGGATTACCAAGATCAACCAAACAAAACGACGCCATCATGGTAGTTGTGGGAAAAATGAGAAAGGATGCTCACTTCATACCCGTCAAGTCAACTTGCAAGGCAATAAATATTGCCAGCATTTTCATGAAAGATATATTTAGACTCCATGGCATGCCTAAGGAAAATATATCCGACAGAGATACAAAATTTACTTCAAACTTTTGGAAATCTTTGTTTGCTAGTTTTGAAACAAAATTGATCATTAGTACATCCTATCACCCTCAAACTGATGGGAAAATAGAGAGGGTAAACCAAGTGTTATAAAACATGCTAAGGATGCATGTAATGCATCAACCCAAGAAGTGGGAGGAATACCTACCACTGGAAGAATTTTCCTACAACAATGGCTATCAAGAGTCATTAAAAATGATCCCTTTTGAATCCCTATATGGAAGACAATGCAATATTCCAATCAGCTAGAACATCCCAGTAGACAAAGTTACAATCAAGACAGACATGCTAAAGGAAATGGAACAACAAGTATTTCAGATCAGATAAAATCTGAAGATAACCCAGGATAGGAAAAAGGGCTATGTACACATGAAAATGACTATTAGAGAGTTCAAAGCAGAGGCTCGTGTGTATCTTTGAGTTATACCTAAGAAAAGATCTTTGAGGATGGGATCTTGTGTCAAGTTGGAACCTTGGTATTATGGACCCTTTGAATTTTTAGATAGAGTGGGACCAGTAGCCTATCAACTAGAACTTCCTCCCATAGTGGAGGCACATAACGTTTTCCATGTTTCTTTATTAAAGAAGTATGTACATGATTCTAATCATAGTATTGACTGGTTTGTGATTCAGGTGGAACTCGAGGGAGAATTCCTTCCAGAACCTCAATGCATAATAAACATGAAGGAAACCCCACTCAAGAACAGAACCATTTCACAGGTCAAGGTGTAATGGAAACACTTTGGCCCAAATGAGGTTACATGGGAAATGGAGGATGCCATGAAACAAGAATATCAATTTTTTTTTACTTCTATATATACAAAGCACATTGGTAGATATAACATCGAGGATGATGTTCCTTTAAGGGGGAGGGGATCGTAATACCCTTGTTTCCCCTAGTTTTTAAATAAAAATATAACTGGCCAAGAGACTATGGTGGACTAAATATGTGTGAATATTTTATTTCATGAACCTTTGTATAAAAGGGTCAATGTGTGATTTTTTTGTTATTAATAGAAATTTTATATGTGTTGCACAACCACTGAAAGAGGGGAGTTTCCCAAGATAGACCATGGATTCTATGAGAGAGATTCTGAGGGAAACCAAGAATGATTGAGATGGCCCTCAGCAAACTAGTACCTATTGGGTGTACCTTCTCAACAGTCCTCTGACCCAGAAATGAATTACCAGTGAGGTTGGTAGTTGGAAGGACATCCTCAAGAGTTAATGAGGAGATGGGACAGGATACCCATCTGTAAGGCTTCCAGGCCTAACCGCAAATTGGGGATTCAAACCTATGCAACCTTGTTGAGGAAGGCAAGAAAGGAGGTCATTCGGGGGACATAGACAGATATGTAAGGAAGCAAAGTAGAGAGAACAATCTTGAGAAGAGAAGAGAAGCAGGATTTCGACTCTGGAGTTGTGAGAAAAGATGAGAAGCAAGATCGTGTTGGTTGTAAGAAGCCTTGGTAAGGGTTTCACTACAAGTTGATAAACAAGGATAATGAGCGACTCAGGAAGTACTCATGCAAACCTCCTTTCTTGGAGTAGAGAAAAACTAGTTGCATATTTCCTGTGGGAGAAGGAGAGTAACCTTCATCATGTTGAGCACTCAACACAGCCTAAATGTTTTTTGAAGTTTTTCTTTTTGGGTACCACTTTGTATTTTTGAGTTTAGTCAGTTGTGTAGGAATCAATGGGGTTATGTGTTGATTATTTTTTTTCATAGATCATATTCGGTTTGGTTTGGAGCTATTGAACAAATTAAAATTCTATCTAAGAAAACTTGGAATTTTAACTAAGTATACACAGCTAAAATTTTCAGCCACGCACCTATTATTGGCATCAACACAATCCAAGCAGTAAAATGACCACATAAAAATGATAATCGTCGATCATCGATCGTCGATCATCGATCACCGATCATTGATGTATTATCAACATCAAAAAATGGAAGAAAGGGCACACTGATCATTGATTATTTCTTGAAAAGAAGATTTCTAAAAAACAAATCGTCGATAAAAATCGGCATTGGAAAAATATGAAAGGAAAAACCACTAACATAGGCCATAACAAACCTTCGATCACCAATCGTCGATACATTTTTTTGGATTCGGTAAAATCCGAAAAAATGAAACTGCAAAGCAGTAACCATCAGCAAATCATGGATCGTCGGTCACCAATACATCATCAGTGTTGGTAGGATAGGATGTTGTATTCAAGGTTGTGTGTCTAAAGAAAATAATTGATGCTGAAAAAAGGGAATTTCTCATGTAGAGGTCAAACTCAATAGCCACGTGTCTTTTCCGCGTAAGTAGTCCATATGACTCAGTATTTTCCCCCGTGTCATATATGTACATCCATGTCAACATTTCCACGTCATCACTATACGGTGGTTTTGGTTGGTGTCAAAACGTTTTCCTAGATGCACCAATGAAACAATGACAAAGTCGACCTGCTGATGTTGATACACTCATTTACTATCGATTGATCGCTATAATACCGAGCTCCTTGTCTTAGTTTGAACTTTCACCTACCGATACCAACAACCCCAGTTGATCTACGATGCACAATATATCCCCGATACCGATTATTCTAGTAAATGCGAAAAGGGATTGATGATTCGATGGGACACCCCTAGGTGAAGTAAGATAGATTTATGTGTTTTGGTAGACAAATTAAATTTTCATGCAACTAACACCCCAATCTCGCGCGCTGATCAAAAATTGGAATTTGAATTCTCTAATGAACTATGAGAAACCTACTCTTGCGTCGCCATCCTGCATTGCATTTAATCCTAAGCATGGTGCAGATTCTATAATAGATTGCATATATCGCATTTTCACTCCTAAATTGATTACTTGATGTGACAAGGTCAGCATACGCTTTTTTTACATTTACAGGGTCATACCCAAACATGTTATTTTGTTCCCAAATCGTTTATTCCCTGAAGTCGATGATGGAGCAAGAGAAAGCATCGAGGAGGTTACATCTCACTCTCTAACTTTGATTATGAGTAAGACCAGGTTAATTTATTGTAAGCAAGATGTAAGCATTGTCTTTATCAATTCTACACTTGTGATTGCGTCAATAACACTTGTCATGGTTGGTTGCCAAATCACTATAATATTTTATTTTTCGTAGGGAAAATACCTCCAAGAAATTCAAAGACCGGGCTCTCACCAAGAATTCCCAAAAGGAAGGAACTATAGGTCGGTGAAGGATCTTCACCAGGCGCTAAAAGGGAGCTTGATTTTTCTTCAAAGGCAAAACCATTTATCCGCACATCTACCAAAAAGGAGTTTTTCCATACTCCGGTGTTCAGTGAAATAGAGGCAAGCACTGGATCTAAAGTGGTGCTCCCGCATTGGGGAGATCTATTTAATAGGATCAACTATGAAGATTACCCAGATTTTATACCACACAGTGACCCGGACATTGGGATGTTGGATGACCAGGTATTTCCAAACATTTGGTGAACATGCCTACATATGGTTTCCTTTCGAACCCCAGTTTTTCCCTACATCGAAACCCTGTGATGAATAATTGACAACACAAACGCGATGAAATGCATAGTCAATAATGAAAATGGTGAATGTGTTGGTGTTTTTCTTCCAATAGAGTTCAAAAAATACTACAAGCTCGGAGACCGAGAGGAAAGAATAAATAGAATGTTTGTTGTCAAATTTTATGAGTTCCATGAAACTAGCAAGTTAATGGCCTCATGGTGGAAATAAGACAAGAAATTCACAAACAAGAGCAACAGTTGGTACGACATGGTAAACCTCAGAGAGACGTATATTTATATAATTTCTTTGATCTGCCAATTATATGGGGAAAAAGATTGCTCCAAGTTTTCAGAAGCATGAATGCCCCTAGAAGATGTTGTGGCAATCTCCGGGAGCAGCTTCAACTAGGGAGACATCACTTCCAAATAGTTAAGCACTAACATCTTGCAGGACCATACACCAAAGGATGGATAAACACCATATTTTCACATGGCATCATACATATTGGGTGTGATCAGATCAAGGAACATTTTCGCATGCATGAATCTGAGATTGCATGTTGCTGACTTACCCATGCATGTTTATTTTAGCAGCCTATGGGAGAACAGGTAAAAGAGATTTTGTGCCCTGATATGAGATCAGTTCATAGCCCGAGTACATTTCATTATATTTAGAAAATAATTCCCAACTCTTATAGTGGCAACCAAAAATATGGTTTCAAAAGTAGGCCATTGGTATTTTGAAGAAAACAACACTTATATCATAGTGGTCGGGGCTACTGGCGCACCACACTTACTCCCCATTCATGTCCCAGACCGACTCATTGTGGGAGAAATTTGTTACCAGACCATTCTGCAAGGCTATAATGCCACTTTGGTGAAGGACAAGAAGAGATATTTCATACCCTATGGCTTTCATATAGGGTTTTACATGGTAAAAGACACTACACATGTGAAACAAGAGGGGTTGATCCAGCTTGAGTATCGATTCCCCACAGGCCAATTTCGCAAGCATGATCCAAAAGGCCTAGTACTTCATCACGCGTCGCAGATGTCATCTTGTTTTCCATATGCTCGGGATAGCTTCGAAGATGATATTTTCATCAAGGGTTCCCGGGACTAGGAGGAAGTTCTCTATAGGAGGGCCAACCCGAATATGACCAGATTCAAAGAAATGACTATGGAGGAGCAGGTTGAGACAATAGAGTAGGCAGCTCAAGAAGATCTTAGGGTAAGAGAAGAAAACATAGCAGTAAAAGCACCAGAGGCACGAAGCAGGGTGATGTTGTTACTGGAAGAAGCCCAAAGAGTTATACAAAGGTTAGAATAATATACCCCACTTAACCCTTTGATAGAAGCCTTGAGGATTACCCCAGTCGACACAATAAATCGTGGAGAAGAGCTAAATGGCTTAGAGACAATTCCGCCAAAGGAGACTACCGACCAAAAAAAACCCAACCCCATGTCACCACAAGAAGGATCATTGGTAACTACTACAGCTCATCAGAGGATATCAAGAGCATCAATTGGGACAGGTATGCCTACTGTTCTCATAGACTTAATTACCATATATGACAATGAGGAAAGTTCATACGTTTCTCGCATAACCTCGGTACCTATCACAAAAGAGGAAGAAACAGGTGAAACATATGCTCCAGCTTTTGATGCTTTGATCCCAAATCCCCAGGAAGGTGACCATGAGGCTAAGAGAACTCTAGATACTGAATTTCTCGACCAATTGAGAACACAACCTCATAATGACAGCTCCAAGAATGATTTGGGTGTTGGTAAACAAGAAGAAGAAACGCAGCAGCTAGAAATCAACATCTCAACGGTTGAACCCCTAACTAATGTTGATCCTTTGCCTACATCCCCATCTAGTACCAAGACTCCACCAGTTGACGAGAACCAGTAGGAGGCCAAGTCACCAGAACGTACATAATTTTCCCCTATCAAGGAACTAAGAGAACCTGTACGATAGGAAACCTGGGTAGTACTTTGTCCTAGGGAGATCAATAGATTCTTGAACTAGTAGATGAATTCGTCGATATACAGGCAATTTCATATGACAGGAAAAGAAAAGTTGTAATGAGAACAACTACCAAGAAAAGGAGGCTCACGCTCGATAGCACACTTCTCATAACCACAGAAGAAACGTTGTTTGACACAGAAAATGCTAATATGATTGAGCTAATCGGAGCAGGTATGGCTATAAACAATGCTACTTTGGACAGGGAAATAAGGGAAGAAAAGGATATAGCTGCCATGAATAAATAGTTGGACCATATGCGACATCAAGCATAATATTACCAGAATTCGACACAGGCAGTGGTACTTCTGAAGAGTGATTTCCGAGAAATGTATGCACAATTCACTAATGAAGGAGATATCTTCACCGCTCACATAGATGACTTCCAAAAAGATACCCTCATGGGGTTGGAAACATGTAAATACATGTAGCGATAGTATGAAAAGGAACATCAATCCTTAGAACGGATCGAATACATCAGCGAAGTACAGAAAGGCTGAGACACAAAAGAGCACGACATCTGAGTGTTGATGGATAACAACATCTCCCGAATCAAGAAGGAAGTTGAATACTGGGTAAGTATGATCCAGGAAACTCAATGGAAGATACAGGAAAGATGGGGAGAGTGCGAAAAAAGTTGGGAGAAAATCAATCGAAAGATGAAAAACATTGACCTACCAGAGTTCAGTCCACCGGAAGATTTCACCGATTTGCATGACATAGTCAAACAACACATGGAGAAAGACTTGGCATGGGAAGCAGATATTTCATGGATTTGAAGCATGACCCTAGGTCAAGTGAAGAAGTTAATGGAACACCCAATCAAAGCTCTTTCATTCTTACAATGCTTAAGTGTCAAGCTAATCAAGTATAAGGAATGAACAATAGAGATAAAGGAGGACATCTTCGCCCTCATGGATCAACAAAGATTTCCATATGCTAATACATGTGAATATCTCTTCTTCAAATGGTCAGAGTACAAGAAGAAAAATCCACTCCAGTAGAACCACTAGATAAGTAGAAGAGAACAAATAGATGAAATCCACCACGTGGCGTTTTCTCAGTTTAACACCACTGTAGTAGTTATTTTTAGACTAGTTAATTTTTGTTACAAATAAGGGCATCGACCTTGAACAAGAGGTCGATGGTTTTGGAGAGAAAGACTTTTTCTGGAATTGTGTAAGAGAACTATTTATGTGCAAGTTATTTTAATTAAGAAGTTATGTTTAGAACCAAATACACTTCTTTCATCTAAGGTGTGAATGTGATTGAACCAAGGGGGATTATCTATGTCTTCAGATTCAATATTTGTTGTTGTATTGAGTAAGAGTCGTTGTATATGTTATTTAAATTTATCGTGTAATGTTGTAACGGTTCTTTTTTCTAATTGATGACTATAAATCAATTGTGTTAACTTGTGATTGATAATAGAGCATTGTAAATTACTTTTCTAGCACTAGCTTCTTGTCACATGTATGCTTCTTTTCTGTAACTGTTATCTCAAACAATGATAAATGTCCACTAATCAAATGGTATTAATGCTAGTTCAAAGTTGTTTATATGTTGTTTTTATGCATGCTAGGGCATAAAGGTTATCCTAAAACCTATCCTTCCCCCCAAACACATAGCTAGCTTCTCTTTGTCATCTATTTTATATTTTTATCCTTCTTTTGTTATAAACGTTAGAAAATAACCAAAAAGAAAAATTATTGGCCTGAGGAAAAGGCTTAATAGAAAATACATATCTGTCAATCACAATTAAATCCCATCGATAAATCCATCCAGATCACGAATCTAGAGAACCTTACCACTAATCAAACACTTCGATTTTAATTGGGCCTCTTAGGTGGGTTTTGTTTCCTATTGTTGAGTTAAAAGGGACATCGGACCCCTCAACAGAATTGTCTCTATAAGGAGGTCTTGAATGAACGAATGGATAATAATATTTCTGATAATATATTCTTCAAAGCCTATAGATTCAAAACAGCCCACATGCATGGCTAGTAACTCTCAAGACAACCCACATACAGAGAGTACTCATGATACAAGTAACTCACCTAAACACGAAGAAGAAGAACACATGTACCCTAAAATACCTTACGCTCATCCCCAAGAGGAGTTAAATAAGTTCAAAATAATCACTAGAGCTTATCCTTGAAAAATCAGAGAATTACCTTTATCTCCTCTAATTCCTCGAAGAAAAAAAATAAGTAGACTAGTTGTTGACACCCCTAGCCAGGGATTTGTTCACATGGTAGAAGACCTGATAGATTTTTCCCTCACTAAGATCGAACAACCCCTTAATCTAATACCTGAAACACCAGCTGGTAACTACTCTGAACCTAGCAATTTTGAATCTAAAGAGGAAGGGTCTAACTCAGATTGCTCATGTTCTGAATCAGAAGACATGGAGGATAATATTGATAACAATAGAGAAAGGGGAAATCAACCTCAATACAACCAACCATGGTTGGAAAGAGATGCTTTGGCGATTCCAGGATGGATGCATAACCTACCTAGACATCCAAAAAAATTACTTCCTAAATTTGACCCCAAAACATCTGGATTACTTGAGGACCATATTAAGAAGTTCACATTGGCTATAAGGATGATGAATGTGTAACACAAAGATGTAGTGTGTAGACTTTTTCCTTACACCTTTGAAAATTCAGCCTCAACTTGGTATTTTAACCTTCCAGTTTGTTCTATAACTAGCTAGACAAAGTTTCAAAGGGATTTTTTGGACAAAATTGTCGAAGCAACTACCACAGGATCTTTAATGGATGAACTTTTCTCCGCCACTATAAGTCTAAAATAAAAGGTTAAAGATTTCAACCAAAGGTTTACCACCATTTTGAACAAATTCCAACCCAAGGCTAAAACTACTCAGGAGTTGCAGATTGAAGTATATGTTAATCCTCTCCTAGCTTATATTTCCATGTTCGTAAAATGGGTTGTCAAACATACCCTAGCCAAAAAATTTGAAGAATCTAAAATGGTTGAATTCCAAATGAAAGGATGCAAAGAAGGTCAGATCTCACTAATAAAAAAAATAAACCCAACCTCTACCTAAGAGAGGACTTTTGTTAACAAGACCCCTGGGAAAACAAACAGAACCAAGTCCTAATAAAGAAGGAGGAGATCTAGAAAACATGTAGCTAATGATCAAAAAACTCTCCATTGAGATCATAGATATGAAAAGGAGTGTTGGGGAGGGAAACCAAAATCAAAGACCTTATAAACCCTTTTTTAAAATAAATCCACCCTTCAAATCTATAGAACCTCCCCCAACTAACCTAAACATTGACTTAGGGAACATATCATCTTACTCTTTCTCCACATATCATCAATAAAACCATTCAGAAAGAGACTTCCCCCAATGGGTACATGCTATGAATCTAATGGAAAACTTATTCCAAGATGAATTCTCTCTAACTGAATAACCCAGTAGCTCGGAAATAAACACCTTCGATCAAGAAAGTCAAGAGCCACCAAAAGAGACAACCATGTTGTTATGGGATTCCAACCACCTGATGCCTTTCAACAACATCATTGAAGTGCAGGGACCTCCCACTAAAGTTCTAGTTGTACAGACATGAGGTACAAGTCAACATGTCCAAAGTAATCCCACCACTACTTAGTTATCTAGAGGGAAACCAATGACCGATCACCCAAAACCATTAATTTTTCCCCAAGAAAACCCCACAAACATACACACACGGGAAGCTCCTAAACTAGACTACAATGTGGTAGAACTCTTGAAGAATATCAAGGCTAATGTGTATGTCATGGAAATGTGTAGGATCACTCAACAAAAGGATTTTTTGTTGCAAGCCTTAAAATCAAAAGATACCCCTATAACACACACTAATCAACATGAGGTCCGATCTCCCACAGATTCAACAAATAAGCCAAGTGTGAATGTTTTCTCTTTAGACAAAAGAGTAAGGCCTTTTGTTCCTCCTTTCCTCTAGACATTTGAAGTTTTTAACATAAATCTACATAATTGCCTAGTCGATTCAGGGGCATCTTCAAATGTCATGCCATTGTCAAGCTGCAATAAATTGAACTCAACCCCACTCAAAAGTGATAAACACGTTATACAACTAGATAGGACTCAGGTAAAGGTCATTGGGGAACCTAAATATGTTATTATCATAATTTCTACACACCCCAAATTTTTTCATCTAATTGACATAATCGTAGTAGACATCCTAGAGGCCTATGAACTGTTACTTAGCCGAGACTGGTCCGAGAAATTAAATGGATACTTTAGTACCGACTAGGCTCACCTTTGGTTGCCATTAAAAGAACATAAAAACATGATCGGGATTGACAGAGAAAGATATATCAAACATATATTCATTGATTTAGAGACCCCAAATGAACCCTCATCAACAGATTTCCCTGTTTTAGAAAAATACTCCTGTGATTCTGATTTTGTTAATTTCTCCCCTCACGTGCCTGACATACCTCCCACACAAAAATATGAAATGATTTTTCAAGTAGACTTACTAGAAGCTGCAGAAGAAAGCATCCTCTATCAGGATTCTCCAATAGGAGTAGAAGAAAAGGAAGATGAGAGTGAAAAAATATCTAGACATCAAGAATTTAGTCATTTCCCCCCACAAATTTGGATGTTGTACATTGATGGTTCTAAATCACAAGAAGGGATGGGAGCAGGATGTATCCTCATTGACCCAAAGGGGAAACAAAACTTCTTATCCTATAGATTAGAATTTGAATGCACTAATAACATTGTTGAATATGAAGCTCTAGTCCATGGACTAAAGAAGGCCATCAACTTAAACGTCAAAGAATTGAAATTTTTTGGAGACTCTGAAATTATTGTTAGACAAGTAAAGAATACTATCCATTGCAATTCACCTCACTTGAGAAATTACTAGCAAGAGGTACACAGGCTAATAGGAAATTTTGAGGCTTTCAACATTATCGTTCTTCCCAGGACAAAAAATACTCTTGTTTTTTCCTTATCCACCACAGCCTCAAGATTATCTCCTTTAAAAGACTATGAAGCCTCAAGGTAGGCAGTACAACTATTGTACAAACTGTCAGTTCCTAAAAACATTTATAACTGGAAATTCTTTGAAGGGAATGAATAGATTGTAGATTTCTTGACTAACCAGGAGAATTTTAAGGATTTGACCATTGATGATGAAATATTCCAAGAACTACTCATAGAATAAAATCTCCAAGAATAGAAGAAGGGAACAAATCACTATGATGAAAAACTAAAGTTTCACCCAATACCAAAAGGAGTGGCTAAACTGGAGAACTTGTTTGACCTAAGGGAAAGATTTAGGGGGACAAATAATGAAAAAACAAGGAGCTCATGTCCCATATACGAAACTATAAACCTAGGAACCGATGAAAACCCCAAGAATGTTAATTTGGGTAATACAGTCTCCAAATAAGACATGGAATCTTATCTCAAACTATTCAAAGAATATCAATGTCTTTGCATGGTTCTATCGGGAATTGAAAACTTATGATACTCACAATATTCAACACACAATCTTGTTAAAGTCAGGAGTAAAACCCTTTCAACAAAATATTAGGAAGTACCACCCATCTCTGGAACCCATGATGTATCAAGAGTTGAATAAATTATTAGATGCCAATATTATCTTTCAAGTAAGACACACTACATGGGTAGCCAATCTGGTTCCTGTCAGAATGAATTCTGGGGAGATTCATTTGTGTGTGGATTTTAGAAACCTCAACAAAGAATTGGAGAAGGATAACTATTCAATCCCACCCATGGAACAGCTCCTACAGACAGTATTTGGCTCTGAAATTTTTTCTCTCCTAGACGGTTTCTCGGGGTATAACTAGGTCCTAGTTTCAGAAGATGATCAATTAAAAACTGCCTTCCAGACCAAGTGGGGAACCTTTTCTTATAAACGCATGCCTTTTGGGTTGATTAACGTAGGAGAAACATTCCATAGTGTCATGGGTGTAGATTTTAGGGGATTGATTAACAAGTGTGTGGTGGTCTATTTAGATGACGTAATAGTGTACTCAAAAAACAAGGAAGACAATATTCATCATTTGACTTAGATTTTTGAAAGGTGTAGGAAGTATGGAATATCATTGAACCCTAAAAATACCATCTTTGGTGTAGAGGAAGGAAAACTACTAGGTCATATCATATATCAAGGGGGGAATTAGAATGTACCAGGAGAGAATAAAAGTGATAGCTCAAATCCCCTTTCCTCATAATAAGAAGGCCATGCAATCTTTCTTCAGGAAAATCAACTTTGTGAGAAAATTTACTCCTGACTTCGCTGAAACTGTTAAACCTTTACAAAAAATGATTCGCAAGGATGCAGAGTTTAAATGGGATGAAGAAAGGATATGAGCTTTGAATAACATCAAAATTGGAATATCCCAAGCATCAGTGTTGCGAAACCTTGACTTTAGCAAGGATTTTTTCTGTATACCTTTACTTCTGAGAAATCCTTGGTTGCAGTACTTACCCAAAAGGATGATGAAAACAATGAAGCACCAATATCCTTTATGAGCACCAACCTCCAAGGATTTGAACTAAACTACCCTTATATAGACAAATAGGCTTACACAGTATATAAAGAAGTCAAACATTTCATATCCTATATCCTGAAGAATCACACCAAATTCATAGTCCCTCACCCCACACTCAGATATTTATTCACCCAACAGGAGATGGAAGAAAGGAGAGGAATTTGGATGGAAATCAATCAGGAATTTGATCTATACACAAAACCTACTAAAACAGTCAAAGGACAAGGATTGTGTAAACTGGTTGTTGAGGCCCAAGATATGATTAACATAGATGACCTGGGTTGGGAAAATTAGGTATATTTATGGTGCGGTGAAGCCTTATATGTGTCTCTCGGGCACAAATCCTAGTATGGAAACTTGTCTTATCTCCTACATCATGGGACTTGTCCAAAAAACCTAAACCCTAGAGAAATGAGATCCCTCAGGTTAAACTCCGCTAAATATCACCTCATATTTTTTGTTCTTTTCTTTGTAAACTATGATGGAGTAATTCTTAGTTGTATTGAACATGACGATGCAGAAAAGGTACTAAGAGAACTCCATGATGGCCTAGAAGGTGGGAATTTTGCAGGAGAAACCGCATCTCATAAAATACTAAGGGTTGGTTATTATTGTCCCACTTTGTTCAGGGACGTTGATGCATATGCTAGAAAATGTAAAACTTGTCAAGTCAGCGTCGATAGGGAAAAGAGAGCAACCATTCCACTCCAGTTGGTGACCATATCTAGACCATTCGAGCAATGGGGAATAGACGTCATAGGAGAAATTACTCCCAATTCTTTGAAACAACATAAATATATATTGACTGCTACAGATTATTTTCCAAGATGGACAGAGGATATCCCTCTCATGCACATGAATTAAAAGCTATTAATACAACTTTTAGAACAACAGCTGATAACAAGGTTTGGACTTCCCTCCATCCTCATTTTTTACAATGTTGCCTACTTATCTTCCATGCGCTTGAAAGAATTCACTCTTGATAAGGGGATCATAATAAGATATTCTACAAACTGTTATCCACAAGGGAATGGGGTAGCAAAGTCAACTAACAAAATCCTGGTAATAATTTTAAAAAATACAATTGTTAAATATCTAAGGAATTGGCATAATTTACTTCATAATTCCCTATGGCCCGATAGAGTAACACCCAAAGAATCCATAGGAAACTCTATTTACTTTCTGGTATATGGGCAAGAATCCATTCTTCCAAATGGATTATACCTTCCATATTTATAGCTTTCCCAGGAACCAAGAGGTCGGCCCTCATCCTCTCTACAGAAAAGTATTGATACCATTCTCATGTTGGATGAAGAAAGGGAAAGGGCTAAAGTTAAGTTCACCACTCATCAGTAGGTAGTTAAAAGATGGTTCAACAAACATAAGGCCGAAGAAAAACGTTTTGAAGTAGGAGACCTAGTTTTGAAGTGGGATAAAGCAAATAAGTCCAAAGGAAAACACTCAAAGTTCCAAAATCTATGGCTCAGACCTTTTCAGGTGGCGGAGAAGATCGGGATAGGCACATACCGGTTGTAAAATATGAGGGGGGAATATGACACCCTCCCGGTGAATGGTCGGGCCTTAAAAAAATAATTCTCCTAAAAAAAATGTGTCTTTTGATGTTTTGTTTGAGTTTCTGTTTCTTTTTAGCATACGTTTTGATCAGGATAAGTATGTGAGTTTAGGGAAGACCGACTGCAAACTCTTTTTATTTTCTTTCTTTTGCTTGTTATTTTCTTTTACTTAAGTTGTTTTTTGTAAATAAATTGTTGACGTTAATAAATATGGTGAAGCAGACTCTACTCCTGACCTACACTGACATGCAAAATAAGGGACACTAGGAAAATACAAATTTTCAAAAATCATATTTATCTTTGTAAAGAATACTACCTGGGGAAGCAATGAACTATCTTCCTAGTGGCCCAGTAATTCTAAATGGAAAGATGGCTAGATGGAAATGATTACATGTACTTATGGATAGAGCTAGGAAAGATCTCCACCTTAACACTTTCACCTTGTCAAAAAACAGATATCCTCCTCTCTGAATAACTCTCGAAATTTCTTCCAGAAGAAAATGATCCATATTAAAAGGAGTGCAAAGTCTGAGAGAGTATGCATATAACTTTGTTGGGGCTATGGATGCTAGCTAGAAGAGGAGAAAGGTTTGTGGTATCGGGGTGACTCTGTCAGGGCTATGGACACTCGCTGGAAGTGGAGAAACACCATAAGTAAGGAAGGATAGCTAAATGGCCTCAAGCCAATGGATGCCATACCTGGCTCTTGTCTAGAAAGGACATGGATTGAGATTAAAAGGAAAGAGGGTAGAAAAGCATAAACCCCAAAGGAGGATCTGGATTCGCGGACTTGGGAGATTGTGTACACATTGATAGAAAAGGTTTTGTTGAAAACAAATAGAATAATTCCACTTGGTTTCTCAACCAATTTGCATAGGCCACGTACAAGGAAAGGAGAAAAGATTTTTTTTTCGCCTAGAGAATCTCCATTTGTTGATCACTCGGCACACCAAAACATTTTGTGAAGTTTTTCTTTTTGGGTACCACTCTGTCTTTTTGAGTTTAGTCAGTTCTGTAGGAATCAATGGGGTTATGTGTTGATTATGTTTTTTCATTGATCATATTCAGTTTGGTTTGGAGTTATTGAACAAATTGAACTTTTCTTTAAGAAAACTTGGCATTTTAACTCTGTATACACAGCTAAAATTTTGAGCCACGTGCCTATTATTGGCATCGATGCAATTCGAGCAATAAAATGACCACACAAAAATGATAATTGTCGATCATCGATGTATCATCGACATCAAAAAATGGAAGAAAGGGTGCATTGATCATTGATTATGTCTTGCAAATAAGATTTCTAAAAAAACTATCGTTGATACACTGTCGGTATCCGCGAAATATGAAAGGAAAAATCACTAACATAGGCCATAACAAACCTCCGATCACCAATCGTCGATAAAAAAATTTAGAGTCGATGAAATCTAAAAGAATGAAACTGCGAAGCAGTAACCATTAGCAAATCATCGATCGTCGGTCATTGATACATCATCGGCGTCAGCAAGATAGGATGTTGTATTTGAGGTTGTGTGTCTAAATAAAATCATTGATGTCGAAAAAAGGGCGTTTCTCATGTAGAGGTCAAAATCAACAGCCACATTTCTTTGCTGCATAAGTAATTTGTACGACTCAGTCTTTTCCCCTGTGTCATATTTGTACATCCATGTCATCATTTCCAAGTCATCATTGTATGGTGGTTTTGGTCGGTGTCGGAACTTTTTCCTAGATGCACCAACAAAACAATGATAAATTTGACCCACCGATGTCGATATGCTCATTTACTATCGGTTGATCGCTACAATACTGAGATCCTTGTCTTAGTTCAAATTTTCACCCATCGATATCAACAACCCCAATTGATCTATGATGCACCATATATCCCCAATATCGATTATGCTAGTAAGTGAAAAAAGGGCTTGGTGATTCGATGGGAGACCCCTAGCTGAGGTAAGACAGATTTCTTCATTTTGGTAGACAAATTAAATTTTCGCGCAACTAATACCACAATCTCGCATGTCGGCCAACCGTTGGAATTTGAATTCACCGATGAACTATGAAAAACTTGCTCCTGGGTCGCGAGCCTGCATTTCATTTAATCCTAGGCATGGTGCAAATTCTATAATAGATTTCATATATCACATTTGCACTCCCGAATTTACGACTTGATGCGACAAGGTAAGTATATGCTTCGTTTAAATATACAAGGTCATACCCAAACATGTTATTTTGTTCACAAATCACTTATTCCCTGAATTCGACGAAGGAGCAAGAGAAAAGGTCAAGGAGGTTACATCTCGCTCTCTGAATTTTATTACCAGTAAGATCAGGCTAATTTCCTACAAGAAAGAGGTAAGCATTGTCTTTATCAGTTCTACACTTACTATTGTGTCAATAACACTTGTCATGGTTGGCTGGCAACTAACTATAATTTTTTCTTTTCTGCAGGAAAAATGCCTCCAAGAAATCCAATGATCGGCTCTCACCAAGAACACCCAAAAGGAAGGAAGTAGAGGTCGACGAAGGATATTCACTAGACGCTACAAGGGAGCTTGATTTTTCATCAAAGGCGGAACCAGTTATCTGCACATCTACCAAAAAGGATTTTTCCTAGCCTCCGACGTTCGGCAACACAGAGGAAAGAATTGGATCTAAAGTGGTGATCCTGCATTGGGGAGCTTTGTTTAACAAGATAAACCAGGAATATTACATGTAGTTTATACCACACAGTGACCCAAGCATCAATATGTTGGATGACCAGGTATTCCCAAACATCTGGAGATCATACCTACATATGGTTTCCTATTGAACCCCAAATTTTCCTTGCTTTGAAACCCTGGGATGGATAATTTACCACACATATGCAATGAAATGCATAGTCAATAATGAAAATGGTGAATGTATTGGTGGTTTTATTCCAATAGATGTCCAAAAATACTACAATCTCAGAGACCCGGAGGAAATACTAAATACATATTTTGTAGTCAAATTTTATGAGTTACATGACACTAGTAGGTTAATGGTATCATGGTGGAAAGAAGATGAGAAATTCACAAATAGGAGCATTGGTTGGTATGGCATGGTAAACCTCAGAGAGTCGTATCTAATGGATTTGATTTGTCGATTATATGGGGAAAAATATTGCTCCAAGTTTTCGAAAGCATTCATTCCCTAGCATATACTGTGGTGATCACAGGGAGCATATTCAACTGGGGATCCATCATTTCCAAACAGTTAAGCACTAACATCTTCTAGGCCCAGACACCAAAGGATGGAGAAACACCATCTTTTCACGTGGAATCATACCTATTGGACATGATCTTCTCAAGGAACATTTTCACAGGCATGAATCTGAGTTGACATGTTGTTGAGTTACACGTGCATGTTTATTTTAGAATTCTTTGGGAGAACAAGTACAAGATATTTCATGCCCTGATATGTGATGAGTTCATAGCCCGAGTACATTTCATTATATTTAGAAAAGAATGCCCAAGTCTTATAGGGGCAGCCAAAAAGATGGTTTGAAAAGTAGGCCACTAGTATTTTGAAGAAACCAACACTTATATCATAGTGTTAGGGGTTGTTGGTGCACCACACTTACTCCCCCCATTCATGTCCCAGACCATCTCATTGTGGGATAAATTTTTTACCAGACCATTCTGCAAGGCTATAATGCCACTTTGGTGAAGGACAAGAAGATATATTTCATACCCTATGGATTTCATATAGGGTCTTACATGGTAAACGAAATTACACACATGAAACAAGAGGGGTTGAACCAGCTTGAGTATCGATTCCCCATGGGTTGATTTTGTAAGCATGATCCAAAAGGCCTGGTACTTCAACATGCATCGCAGGTGTCATCATGTTGGCCATATGCTCATGATAGCTTAGAAGATGATATTTTCACCGAGGGCGCTCAGGACTGGGAGGAAGTGCTCTATAGGAGGACCAACCTGAATATGACTAGATTCAAAGCAATGACTATGGAGGAGAAAGTTGAGACAATAGAGTAGATAGCTCAAGAATCTCTTAGGGTAAGAGAAGAAAAGAAACTAGTAGAAGCAGTAGAGGCACGAAGGAGGGGGATGTTGTTACTGGAAGAAAACCAAAGAGATGTACAAAGGTTAGAATAATATCCCCCACTTAACCCCTTGATAGAACCCTTGAGGATTACCCCAGTCGACACAAGCAATCATGGAGAAGAGCTAAATGTCTTAAAGATAATTCTACCAGAGGAGACCGTTGACCACCAAAACCCCAACCCCATGTCACCACAGGCAAGATCATGGGTTACTACTATAGTTTAGCAGAGGATAGCAAGAGAATCAAGTGGGATGGTTGTACCTACTGTTATCACAAAATCAATTACCATATATGACGATGAGGAAATTTCATAGGTTTTCGCACATAAACCCAGTACCTATCACAAAAGAGGAAGAACCGGGGGAAACATCTACTCTAACTTTCAATGCTTTGATCCCAAATACATAGGAAGGCGACCATGGGGATAATATTACTCTAGATACTTAATTTCTTGACCAATTGGGAAAATAGCCTCAGAATGACAGCTCAAAAAATGATTTGTGTTCTTGTGAACAAGAAGAAGAAATGCAGTAGCCACAAATCGGCATCTCAATGGCCGAACCCCCAGCTAATTTCAATCATTTTCCTACTTCCCCATCTAGGACCAAGACTCCACCAGTCGACCATCACCAACAGGAGGCCAAGTCAATAGAACATATAGAAGTTCCCCTTGCCAAGGAACTAAGAGAACATGTCATGGAACATATCTATATGGCAGGAAGCCTAGGAAGTACTTTGTCCTAGGGAGATCAATAGATTCCTAAACCAGTAGATGAAATCATCGATATACAAGCAATTGCATATGGCAGGAAAATAAAAGTTGTAATGAGAAGAAATACCAAGAAAAGGAGGCTCATGCTCGATAGCACACTTCTCATAACCACAGAAGAAACATTGTTTGACACAGAAAATGCTAAGATGACTAATTTAATCAAAGTAGGTATGGCTATAACCAATGCTACTTTGGACAGGGAAAGAAGGGATGAAAGGGAGATAGATTCCATGAAGAAATAGTTGGACCATCTATGACATCAAGCAGAATATTACCAGAATTTGACATAGGCAGTGGTAATCCTGAAGAGTGATTTCTGAGAAATGTATACAAAATTCACTAGTGAAAGAGATTTCTTCATCGCTCGCATAGATGACTTCCAAGAAGATACCCTCATGGGGATGGAAACCTGTAAAGACATGCAGTGATGGTATGAAAAGGCACATCAAGCCTTAGAATGGATCGACTACATCAGTGAAGTATAGAAAGGTCAACACATAGAAGAGAACGACATCCTATTGTTGATGGATAGCAACATCTCCCGAATCAGGAAGGAAGATGACTATTGGGTAAGTATGGTCCAGGAACCTCAGCAAAAGATACATGAAATATGGGGAGAGTGTGAAAACATTTGGGAGAAAATCAATTGATAGATGAAAAACATTGACCTACCAGAGTTCATTCCACTGAAGAATTTCGTTGATTTGCATGACATATTCATATGACATACATAGCAAGACTTGGCATGTGAAGCCAAGATTTTGAAGATTTCAAGCATGACCCCTGGTCAAGTGAAGAAGTTCATGGAACACCCAATCAAATCTCTTACATTATTACAATGCTTAAGTGTCAAGCTAATCAGGTATAAGGAACAAGCAATAGAGATAAAGGATGTCCTCTCTGCCCCGATGGCTCAACACAGATTTTTGTATGCTAATACTTGCGAAGATCTCTTCTCCAAATGGTTAGAATATGAGAAGAACAATCCACTCCAGTAGAACCACTAGATAAGCATAAGAGAACAAATATATGAAATCCGCCATGTGGCGTTTTCTCAATTTAACACCATTGTAGTAGTTATTTTTAGACTTGTTAATTTTTGTTATAAAAAAGGGCATCGACCTTGAACAAGAGGTCGATGGTTTTGGAGAGGAATTTTTCAGGGATTTTGTAAGAGAACTATTTTTTTGCAAGTCATTTTAATTAAGAAGTTTTGTTTAGAACCAAAGACACTTCTATCATCTAAGGCATGAATGTGATTGGACCGAGGGGGGTTATCTTTGTCTTAGAATTCAATATTTGTTGTTGTATTTAGTAAGAGTTGTTGTATCTATTATTTAAAGTTATCTCATAATGTTGTAATAGTTACTTTGTTCTAATTGATTACTATAAATCGATTGTGTTAACTTGTGATTGATAATAGAGCATTGGAAATTACTTTTCTGGCACTAGCTTCTTGTCACATGTATGTTTCTTTTATGTAACTCTTATCTCAGACAATGTTGAATGTCCACTAATAAAATGGTATTAATGCTAGTTTGAATTTTTTTAGATATTCTTCGTCTACGTGCTAGGGCATAAAGGTTATCTTAAAACCCAGCCTTCCCCACAAACACATAGCTAGCTTCTCTATGTCATCTAGTTTAGAGTTTTATCCTTCTTTTGTTATAAATGTTAGAAAAGAACCAAAAAGTGAACTTCCTAGCCTGAGGAAAAACATTAACAAAAAATACATATATGTTAGTCACAATTAAATCCCATCGATAAATTCGGCCAAATCACAAATCTGGAGAACCTTACCACTCATACAATTCTTACGAATCTAATTGGGCATCTTAGGCGGGGTTGGTTCCTCCTATTGAGTTAAAAGGGAAATCAGACCCCTCAACACATCCCAGACTGTTGGTGAGCAAGGATAAATAATATCTCTCAGAGCATCATGGTCCATCTCGGGGTGGCCAGCGGTAAATCCGTCAGGAGTGGTTGTGCCTATGGTTGGGAGGAAACAGGCACCCCTTTTAATAGTCACTTCACATTTTCCAGTTCTAATAAGTATTTTCATACCTTGTGTAATACATTGGATGTGATGATTGAATTTATGTGTTTATGGTTAAGTCTTGCAGTGTTTGATCAGATATTATAAATTCTCATTTGCTTCTATAAACTATTGTATTTACTTGGTCGTCGTTTACCTCAGTTTAGCTGCTAGATATTTATGGAATGTGAATCCGCAGGTGAGTCGGGGTAGGATTAACTAAAACGTCTAAGTCATGCCGACCTATTGAGTTTACCTTAGTGGGAATTTCAAGTTCAACTCTATGGGAAAAAGGAGTGTTTCCTTTAGACTATCCACCCATCTAACCGAGGGCTCATGCCCATGTCCTTAACCCATTTTATTCTAAAAGGATTAGCGCTTAGTCTATAAGAATTTCCAAAGGACCCATATGACCAGGGTCTGGGAACCCTACGCTAGTCTGAAAGGAGATAGACCTTTTGGCTTCGGTACTTCGGAACTTATGACTCCACAACCCTCAAAAACAGTCAAAGGACGAAGTCATGAATAGATGAGGGTCATAGATCTGGGGATCTAGTGGATACCTCCCTCAGTCATTAGATTGGACTTAGGAAGGGTAGTTTTCATTGTTTCGGTGAAGTTCCTCTTCGGGAGAATAGGAGTGGTCTAGCATCGAAACTCCCGAATGTCAAACTTTTGAAGTGACATGGACCATCAATCCTTGGATCCTTCAGGATCCCTCTTAGCCATTGATCTAAGGACCCCCCCCTCGACAGCCCAACCAACTGGAAACGGGTCGTGGAGTGACATGTGGCCCCTAATTTTCCCCTGTAAAATGTTGTATGTTGAACTAGAGCCATTGTATGAGAGGCTACATGGAAAACGATCCTATAGTCCAGATACTTGGTACTCCATAGGAACTTGGCCAAGAGTTTTCAAGGTGTGAAAATTCACAAAGTCACGAACGGTGAAGTGAATCTCCACCGTTGATAGGTAGAGGACAGGTGGTGCTATATCTGAGATTTCAAAGATTTGGCTCTTTCGGGGATTTGCGATGTGAGGATTTGGTAAGCTCTGAATCCCATAGCCATGAATTAATGGAAATTTTGGATCTATCGATCTACGTGGAAAAATCTCAACCATGAGATTTGAAAAAAGTGAGAAGATTGTATGTCAGGGGCTGACATGGCTCACTAATTTCATTCTGGGTGACATGGACCCGCAACTAAGGTGTCATGTGTCACCCAAATATGGTTTATTTACATACCCCTTATGCCTATTAGAGCATGACACATGTCACCCCCTAGTGAAGACACGTGTCACCCTTGGCGCTCGCCACGTGTCAACTTCTAGTTTGTGCCTGCCTGGCCAACGTGGTAGGTGACGTGTCTAGGACTCCTGGAGTCTAGATAACTTTGGGAGTTCAAAATATTTGGGCATAGTATGGTAAAGGGATGTTCAACATTGATTATCAGTCATCAAACATCGAATGTTCAATGATGATCGTTGATTTCCAAAACACCGAAAATGTAAGACGTCAACCGCCAGTTGTCGAACATAGAACATTGAAAAAGGGATGTTCAATACAAATTGTCGAACATCAATCGTCGAATGGCCAAGGCCACATGGCACAATTTCGGGACTTCGAGGAGAAATAAAAGGGGCGTTCAGTGTCGAACACTGAAGACCCCAACTAATAACGCCTAGATAACTTCGAGAGGTGATAACTTGCATACCAAAGCTCATATTTTAGTGTGGTGGCGACCATTAGAAATATCATGGCAAGAGTAGCCAATGGAGAGCCTGGAATTAGGATTTGAGATAGTTAGGAAAAAACAAAAATTTGATGCCCCATCCCTAGAAAGGGTATTTAGGGGTCGGGTTTATTACATGCAAGAAAGAGTTGGTGCGTGTTGAGGAAAAGGTATGGAAAACCTTACTCAAACATTTTCATATCTTGCCGATCCAAGACAAGATAGTTGGGAATGTCACCCGAGCTTTATAGCCTCGAAAACCATCGCTTAATCCACAAGTATTAATTACAAAGGACCAAGGTTGGCTTTTATATGTTGTATATATCAATGCAAAAGAAGTAAACTTAAACAAAGTTACATGAATGTGTACAAAAATTATACAATGTATATATGGATATCAAAGAAAAAGAATGAACCAGATCATTAAAACACATGTGTGAGACTAAAACATTAATCTGATTTTTCATTTATTTCATTATGAGATACAAAACTGAGTTATCTCTACAAACCCCTACAAGGGTAGGGACCAAAATCAAACTTATAAGCCTTCAATAGGCACCATAAAAAAATACTATGACAATCAAAAATAAAACCGAAGATAAAGATATGGATCATCTTACCACAAAATGTTGTCACTTAACTCTACAAGATATTCTTTTTCAGTCATGAAACTTTTCATGCACAAACAAAAATATACAGACTGTCAAAGATAAATCATACACCTTTAAAACAAGTTGCTAAAATATGTGATTTGGTTTTTGAATCCTATTGCCTTCAATGAGACCTTGTTATCATCAAGAGGATTAAGATTTCTAGTAAACTCAGAAAGTTGAAAACATCTCACTGGCATAGAGAAAAACTTATGGTTATAGTTATCCTTTTATTCTCTCCCTTTGTTTCTTCATCTCATTGAGCTTTTATTCCTCTTCAATAAGTTAGGTGTTGGCCCTAAACCATGTTTTGAGGAAACCTTGGTCAAATTTGGCCCACTTTTGGACTTCAACACATTGTTCGAAGAAGGAGCGCCCAGGCAGAGCTGAGATCGTGGATCTCACCCATTTTTTAGGGATATGTGGATCTAGTAAGGGGTTTTCTAGGGTTTTTGTAATGGGTTTATGGGATGTCGGCCCATAGGGTTTACCCATGTTTAGGCCTTATTGTAAGGGTTTGTAAAAGTATAAATAAAGAAGATTGTATTGTAAAG
>ML850332.1:15871-27928 GCA_009831015.1 Picea engelmannii
AATGTTGAAAAAGAAGCTTTCCAAGGTTGTGATGCAAAGTTGAAATCTGATTTATATGAGATTGTTAACCAATATGATGAGATGTTTCAGGAACCAAAAGGATTGCCTCCAAAAAGGGGTATCCAACATGAGATACAATTGCAGCAAGATTTTCCTCTTCCAAACATTGGTATGTATAGGATGTCAGTCATGGAGAATGCTGAAATTAAAAAAAAAATCCAAGAGTTGCTTGACAAAGGGGTTATCATGCCAAGCACATCGCCATGTGGGTCACGAATTGTTTTAGTACCAAAGAAAGATGGTACATGGCGCATGTGTGTAGATTTCAGAGCCTTGAACAAGATTACGGTAAAGAATCATTATCCTCTTCCTAGAATTGATGATTTGCTTGATCAATTGAAAGATGCTAAGTATTTTACTAAGTTGGATTTGAGAAGTGGATATCATCAGATTAGGATTGCTGAAGGAGACACATGGAAGACAACTTTCAAAACAAAGCAAGGTTTGTTTGAATGGATGGTTATGCCATTTGGGCTTCGTAATGCTCCTGCTACATTCATGAGAGTGATGAATAATGTTTTAAGGCCTTTTCTTGATGATTATGTGATTGTCTACTTGGATGACATTTTGATATTTAGCAAATCTTGTGAAGAACATGTTATGCATGTAAAGCAAGTTTTAGATGTCTTGAAGAAAGAAAAGTTGTTTTTAAAGATGTCTAAATGTGAGTTTGGAAAGACCTCACTTATTTACTTGGTACATATTGTTGGAGGAGGAGAACTGAAAATTGATCCTTCCAAGGTCAAAGTTATTTTGGATTGGCCCAAGCCCAACAATGTGATAGAGGTAAAAAACTTTTTGGGAGCAACCCAATATTGGAGAAAGTTTATTGCTAACTTCTCTTCAATTGCAGCTCCATTACATGCAGTGACAAACATCAAGCAAGTTTTCCAATGGGGAGGCAAGCAACAAAAAGCTTTTGATGCATTGAAGGAGAAGATTAGTTCAGCTCCAGTGCTTGCACTTCCTAATTTGAGATCCAAACGGATGCAAGTAATTATGCAATGGGAGCAGTCTTGTTGCAACATGGTAAGCCCATTTGTTTTCATTCAGAAACTTTTAATGGTGTTGTGATTAATTATCCTACTTATGATAAGGAGTTGTATGCATTGGTGCAAAGTGTGAAAAAATGGAAACATTATTTGTTGGGAAAAGAAACTATCATTCACACAGACCATCAACCATTGCAATACTTACAATCACAAACAAAGCTACAACAAGCAAGGCACTTCAGATGGATGGGTTTTCTACAACAATTCCACTTGGTTATTAGGTATAAGAAAGGAATTTATAACAAAGTTGCTGATATGCTTTCTAAGCCTATTGTTAGTGCTTCAGTTATTCTTAAGCATAATTCTACCATGCATGAGAGCTATGTTGAACAATATGCTTTAGATGCTGATTTTAAAGAGGTTTATGCCACTTTGTGTCATTCTAACCAAGTTGAGCAATTGGATTACCATGTGCATGATAAGCTTTTGTATCATCTTGGCAAGCTATGTATTCCACAGGGTGAAAGAGTCAACATCATAAGGGAAGCGCATTCTTCTCTTATTGTTGGCCACTTTGGTGTAGGCAAGACAGTGGCTAATTTGCAAAGGTATTGCTATTGGCCTAAAATGGATGAAAGTGTTTCAAGATATGTAAGAGGATGTTCTTTATGTGCTACAAGCAAGCCTAGCAATAGAAAGTTGGGGTTGTATACTCCACTTCTGGTTCCTTCTCGTCCTTGGGAAAGCATTTCCATGGACTTTGTAGGAGGTCTACCTATGTCTAAAAAGAATCACGATTATCTTTATGTTGTGGTTGACCGTTTCAGCAAAATGTGTATTTTGATGCCTTGTAAGAAGTAGGTTACAACTAAACAAACGACACAAATGTTCTTTCAGCATATTTGGGTACAATTTGGGTTGCCCAAATCCATTATTTATGATCGAGATTCTCGATTTATTGGGAACTTTTGGTCAAGCTTATGGGCACTCATGGACACCAAGCTAAAAAAGAGCACAACATTTCATCCACAAACCGATGGTCAAACATAAGTGGTGAATAGAATAGTAGTACATCTTCTTTGTGGTTATTGCAACAAACATCCTAAGCTTTGGGATGAGCACCTACACTACATTCAACATGCTTACGACTGGGCTAAGCACTCTTCGACTGAAACATCTCCATTTGAGGCATGTTTTGGTTATTTGCTAAAATCTCCTTTAGATTTTATCTTTGGGAAGGATATTGCTATTGATGGTCATTATGGCATTGATAGAGAAAAGAAGTTCATTGAACAAATTCAGTTGGTGCATCAAATGGTACAAGAACAGTTGGAAAAGAGCCAAGCCAAGTACAAGACAAGACATGACAAGCATCGTGTTGATCATAATTTCCAAGTTGGAGATGAAGTTTGGCTTTACATTAGCAAGGAGAGGCTTAAAGGAGAAGGTAAAAAACTGAAACCAATTAGATATGGACCTTTCAAGGTTCTTGAAAAGATTGGTAACAATGCCTTCCGTTTGGATTTGCCTCCATATATGCAAATGTATGCAATTGTTAATGTTGAGAATTTGAGATTGTATGAGCCTCCTTTGATTGATGATCAAGGAGAGCATGTTCAGATTCCTTCCATAGATGACATCTTGCCAGGATATCTTTCAGAATTGCATGAGGATACAATCCTTGACAGGAGGATGAGAACTTCAAAACGAGGGAATGTGGAATACCTTCGTGTTGGTCTTAAAGGCACAAATCCAAGAAAATCTAAATGGATTGAGGTTGGAAAGGTAAGGGAACTGTACCGTCATCTTCAGATTGACTGAAAGTAGTCTTTTGGAGGTCCAAAAGCTTCCCAATGGGGAGGAGTGATCCAGGGGATCAAAATATGCTCAAAAATCAAAGTGCTTGGAATTGTTCGAAAACGGATTCATTGCGTAGATCTTGTCCTCACGACCACAACGCAACTTGAACGGGCTCAAACGAACATCGTATGCGAGAGATATAGCGTTTTGTCCACTTTTCCAAACAGACAAAATTTTGGTGACTGTACAGTCCGTACAGGCCACGTGTCAGCTGATTGTACAGTTTGTATGGACCGTATAGCTGACGTGGCAGGGTAATGTGGATTGCTGGCATGGCAGGGTGACTGGACAAGTGAGTTGGCAGTTGGGTTACATGGACTTATCCGGTGTTGACACGTGTCATTTAGCGGCGAATGGGAAGGTGCCACGTGGCCTAGCCAGGGGCCACCATGTGGCACCCTGTCGTTGGTTATTGGTGTAAAATTTTATACAGTCCACGGGGGTCGAACCCGGGACCTCTATGTATGGCAGAGTGTTGGCGTAGGCGGGGCCACCAGCCCGCCTACCCGTTAGTTCTTAACCATATACCTTAGACTTTGTATTTAAGTTTGAACTTCGGTTAGCGCGGGCAGAAAAAGGGTCGAGGCTTAGCTCCATCCCTTGGTCACATATACCTAACCACTCCACACATGACCACTAGCGTGGTTACACTATACCATCTGACCAACAACACTATCCAATGGTCAAGCCACGAGCGCGGGATCCAACGGTCAGGCCACGAGTGCGGGAAAGTAGGTTGGTGCCTGGCCACATGGAGGCCATGTGACCAGGACCTTTGACGGTTAAGATGCTTGGTGCGCTAACGGTGCGACAATTTGCCATCGTTTGCGGAACAGGTGCGCGTGCTAGGTTTTGGGCACGAGAAACGCTCGAGAGCCAGGTTAGTCACACACAGGTGCGTTTTGGCGAGCATAGACAACAAGGTATTGGGGAAAAACAACCAGAGTTATATTTTTCTTAGTTTTTGGCCAAACCAGGTGCAGGAAGAGCCCAACTAGGGGTTTTTGGACGTTTAGGAGCCATTGAAGCCATCTATTTTGCATTCTGAGCATTGTAAAGCACCAGTTTTGACACTTTGAGTATTAATGAAAATGATACATTGGAAGTTGGACCAGGAGATGTAGCCCAAGAGAGGGGTGAAATCTATCATTTTGTTGTGTTAATGTGCTTGTTATTGATGGCTGTTATGTCTGTTTATGCTGCTCATGTTTAAGTAAAAACTCATTAAGTTACGTGTTTGCAATTTGATCCTATTGCCTAAGTCACAGACAAATTACACTTGCAATTTTAAAGATACACAAGCCTTTTTATTTTCAGATCAGTGCAAATTAGCATAGATAATGCACCTGTTTGCAAGGTTGTTGGCATGATTGTGGAAGCTAAATATTCACATTGTAGACACCTTGCATTGTTCATTTTTTGAATTTAGCACTTAAATCTATTGCTTTGAATGTGACATGGATGGGAAGTCTTAAAGAAAGACAAGTCAACCTTCTTCAAAAAAGGTCGAGGATACAATGTTAGATGATGGTTGGTGGGAGGGGGTATCTCTTACCATTAAGATCATGGACCCTATCATTTCTTTCTTATAGTTTGTAGACATGGACCAACCCATCTTAGGAGATGTTTATGAGGGGTGGGATTCCATGATTGAGTGTGAACACCATTATTTTACAAAATGAGTGTCTTGAGTATGGGAAATCAACAAAGATCTTATTCACCACCATATGGGATATTCTTATCACCAAGTGGGATAAAAATTCAACTCCTTTGCATTGATTGGCTCACTTGTTGAATACCAAATACTACAATAATGATTGGCTCAATGGTGGGCCTTCACACAGATTCCCTTCTCACATGGATGAAGAGATTTCACGCGGGAGGAAGGAAGCATTTAGAAAGATATATTAGGATAGAGGATCCCTTGATGAGGTGGAGGAGGGCTTTGTAGAGTTTTGCACTAGCATTGGGAAATTTGGAGGCTATGTTGTGCTCAAAGACCGGGGGGTTAAGAAGCCTTATGCTTGGTCGACAACTCATGGGGCAACATGCCCTATTCTAGAACATTTAGCCATGAAGCTCCTCTCTCAGGTTACATCATCCTCTTGTTGCGAGAGGAATTGGAGCATGTATGGGAATTTGTATAGTTTGAAGAAGAGAAGGCTTGAGTAGTCCAAGGCAGAGATAATGGTATATATGCACTTCGACCTTTGTCTTATTTATAGGTAGAGGGAGGAGTGGTTGAATGGAAAGACAAAGATTTGGGATGTGTTTCTTGATGATATGGGTTTGGACAACAGTGTTGAGTTGGCATTAGCCAACTTGGATCTTAATGAACCAGTGCTAGAGATGATCACTTTTGATGATGGTGATCCTCTTGAGGGGTCATCCTCCACCCCAACAGATGCAGATATTGGATTGGATATAGAGGAGGAGGATGGAGGAGAGAGTAGTGGTAGTGGTGGTGATTTTGACATGGAGGAGGACTACTGATAGTGATGAGCTATAAGATTCTTCCATCTATGGTTCTAGTATCTACCCTTTTTTGTATTTTCCATTTGCATTCCCACCTATAGTATCAGGACTCAATATCTATGTAATACATTTTGATTTTGATGAAATCAAATGACTTAATGAGAAAAATGCAGTTTATGGTTCTAAACTTCTAAGTTAAACTTCTATTTTATGACATATGTTTATTGAGTATTCTAATTTCTTGTGTGTTTCATCATCAATGTCAGTGATGTAGTAACTAGTTGTATCAATATTTCTTGGATGTTCTAGTTTCTACAAAATCTGGATCTTTATGTCTATATTTCATTTTTGAATTTGTAATGTTTTTTACTATACATGAATATTTTTTCATATATATATATATAACATGTCCTCTGTGACCTGTTTCCAGGGTTGATGTGTCCTATGTTGGTTACTTGTATTCTTATTCCCTCCATGTCCCGTGTCCTTGTGTCATGTGACTTAGGTCAAGTGTGTCCATATGGAACCTTTTGGTCAGATATGCCTCTGGAAGAGCCTGCATCAAGCCAACAGTACTACACTTTAGTTCTTACCATCCATATGATGAATGGTGCTTGGGCAAGAGGGAATAAGATGCATGGCCTCCAAATCTCTCCTTGCAACCTGTAACTGCCACTGAACTCCAAAATACTTCTGTTGTGCTAGCAAGAGAAGAATGCCCATGAAAATGTGGATTAAGACATGCATTTTCAGGCGGTTATAGAAGGGAAGATTTTATATACAAAGAGATGAAAATAGTCATGATTTTTCATAGAAACTCTTGAGCTCATGCCATTTACTAACTAACAACTACTTCACATAATGTGACTAATAATAATTAAGTCATAATGACGTAAAGTTAAGAACTAAGTTGTATAATTATTTGATGTGTCACCAGGACCACGTAGTGAAAGTTGTTAAGCAGCCTGTTGACTTACCAATCCACAGAAAGAATGTTGAGCCTTGAGCTTTACCGGCTGAAAAAAAAGAAGGAAAAGAAACTAGCAGACATCACAAATCCTTTCTACTTGGTGTTTTTTCTTTCTTTTCTATTGCCCTCGATTATATTCTATATGTATATATATGTCTGTATACATTTGTATGTGTGTGTGTATTCATGTGTGTATGGATTCATTCTCAAATTTGTCAGGCAGTAAGTTATTGATACTAACTGGGCTTTATTTCTTAATAACGATGATGGAAATAGAGATTTTAGACATGCCATAAAAAGTCTCCAACGGCTCTGATCAACTGTTGAAATTTTCAGGGATCGTCCTCAGGATATTAATGAAGCACTATCAAGCCTGATCTTTGCTGCTGCAAGGTGTGCTGATTTACCAGAGTTACAGCGCTTGCGCAGTTTTTTTGTGAAGAGATATGGACTTGAATTTGCATCTGCCTCAGTGGAACTACTTCCTGGTTCTGGTGTAAACAAACAGGTGCCCTAAAACAATAATTTCAGTTTAACAATCTTGTGACAGGGTTTTTGTTTGTAATGTCTTATAAAGTTGTTTTTTCCCCACTTGATAATGTTTTTCTGAAACAATGCTTTTCTTTTGCCCTGTAGATTATTGAAAAACTATCAGTTAGATCTCCAACATGCGATTCAAAGTTGAACTTAATGAAAGAAATAGCAGGGGAGTTCAATCTCCAGTGGGACTCATCAATAGAGGCAGAACTATGCAAGCCCATGGAAGATTCTTTGGTACCGGAAGATCAGAGATGCCAATCTCCACCATTTCTTTGAATCTTTTTCTTTATTTTTTATGCATGCTCGTATTGCTATAGAGTTTTGATTTTGTGTGACTGCTGAATCACTTCCTGTGCATGCAGACAGGATGCAGAGGACCGGAGAAGTTCAAATCTTGCCAGGAAGGTGTCGATTCAGTTTGTCAACCATCTTTGCATGCATTTGATGTGAATGGCACTGCTCATTCTATAAATGACGGTAATGGCAGTATCAATGAAAATTGCTCCTCCACTGTCAAGAAACAGGAAGTTGGGTTGTCCAACAAACAAAATGAGACATTGACAGAGTATGCTGGACCTGAAGAGAAAATATTTGACAGAGATATTCCAGTTATTTCTAGTACTATCAAAGAAATTTTTACTGCCGCAGCTCAGAATGGCAGGACTTCGGGTGTGAAAAAGAAGGAATCATTACCATGTGCAATTGCTTTACAAAGTAGAGACAGGAGTTTTAGCCGAAGATCAAACAGGGACAACATTATGAAGGATACTTCTTTTGATTCTTGTGATGTTGGTGTTAATTTTGATGATGTACGCCATTATGTGGGCAATAACAATCCTTCTGCAGCTGCTACTGGATCTGCTGAACTAGAGGCTGGAGCCACATTGCTGACTGAAAATCTTGCCAAATCATCAAAGTTGTCCACGGAGGGAAATGACTTTGATTTCCCCTTGGTTTACAGCGCAGAAAAAGAGGAAAATATCAGTGACTTAAAATATTTTCATCGATCTGGCACCAAGCCATTTGAAAGCAAGATTTCAAGACGGACGCCTAGTGTTGAAGATATATATAGGAAAGAGGATACCCACTTTCCAGAGTGGAGCAAGGAAATAGTGGATAGTGATTCTGAGTTAAGATCAGCTATGTATTTTGAACAGAGCTACACTCAGAGGGCATTTGACTTGAATGGACAAATGCATGAACTTCAGGATTTTTCCAAGGCACAAGTGAATTGTAGTAACACTGGAAGAAGATCATCCAGGATGAATATCGAGTCAAAGAGGCATGGACGGATTGGTGTAGAAGATGGTAGACAGAGATGGTGCAGTCAAAAACCTACTTACACAGAAGCTAACTGTGAAAACTTCATTGAACTTTATGAGAGTGGAATGATCAATGAACATGTTGAGGGGTGGAATGCTAGAGGTAAAGAACGTTATTTCAGAGATGGTACTCAAGTTGGTGTCAGTTCTAGAAAGGAACACAGATCAGAACATCGATATTCATTGAGAACAGGAAAAAAAGTTCGGTCAAAATCAAGGAGAAGACATTCAGTGTCTAGTCATTATCCCATTGATATGAACACTTTGTATGATGTCAATTCCAATGATGGTGCTGATAGCATCTTTCCTGTGGCCAAAAGGGCAGATCCTCTTGCCACTGTCTCTTCAAGAAAGAAGAATATATCGAGGGATCTGTACAATGAGCAATTTTCCAAAGTGCAGGATGGTGTGAATTTGAGGAGGCGTTCGATTCACAGTACCCATAATCAGGTTACAGCACAGTTGCATGAAGACAGAGACAGGTCATTATCAAAAAATAGACGCTGGATGTCGTGTGACATGCTAGATTGTTATATTGACTCAGATTCAGGTTATGAAGCTTCCACCATTTCTCAAAGCATCAATCCAGAAAAAGATTCTCCGTCCCCAATGCATGTAAAACTTCACAGTAGGAAAATTCTTAAAAGAGCAAACAGTGGAAAAGAGCAGGATTCCTTTGAGGCAACAAGGCATGGTACTAGTAAGGTATATACTGAGGATAATGGCAATACTGGAAAGCTGAGGTCTAAGGAAGAAATTAATGACTTCCATCCATTGAAAAGTGAGGAAAAACTTCGTGAGACATGCAATTATTGTGAACAAGGTTTTTATCCAAATGAAAAGGCTTACAGTACCAGTTCTATTGGTGGGGCATCTTATAAACTACCACAGCTGATTGAGGAACCCACAAAATCAGGCCCACAAGTTTTTAAGCACAGTCGACCTTCTTTCAGTGGTACATTACGCTGTCAGGATGGGTCTTCATCAAAAAAGAGCCTTTGTCATCTGGACCATCATGGTTCTCAAATGGAGCAGCAATTTCAGCAGTGCAACAATAAAAGGGAAAGCTCTAAACCTGCTCTAATTAAAAGTTATGGATCTGACAAGATGCTTTACAAGGCTGGAGATGTATTGGGAGATAAGCCACAGAGAGGAAGAAACAGATCACTAGATTTGGCACATAAGCATCTACATGACATTGACATAGACAGTTCAGACTGGGAAGATCAGTATTCCCGACTGTCTGACAGCACAATAAATGTTAGAAAAGCAAGACATGTAAGAAATGTTGAATCACTTAGAAGGGATTTTGATGGTAGAAGTTATGAGTACAGGCAACACAGAGGAAGCAATAAGTTGTTAGAAAAAACCTGCGAAGAACTGGAGTCTGAAGGTGATAGTTTTCACAGATTGCCTGCTGAAAAAATTCATACTCCTAGGGTTTCTGTATTGGACATTGACAGAGGTGAGAAGGCTCAGTGGCAGCATAGTATGAGGTATTACATGGAAGAAAATGAAGATGACCAGTTACTGAGTGGAAGGCATGAGATTCCTAAAGTGGATTTTTCTCATAGAAAAACCAAACAGTATGCCTATGCAACAAAGCTAAGGGAAACGAATGCTGTAACTGATCTGGCCAGGGATGAAGAAACGCAACATTCACTTGACGTGGCATTTCACATTCAAGATGCAAAGCAATTCATGAGTAGGAATGCCCCAGTCGCACCAACTCATGTTGAATATGTCAATCAGTCTGTGTGTACAAAGTCAGTGAGCATTAACAAAATTTCTGACTCCGTCATGCCTCAGAAAATGCAGTTTATTAAGAAAAACTCTGATGTTACGTCCACCACCGATACTTCTATTGCCAGTTCTGTTGCTGCTGCTGCTGCTCGAACACCATCGAGACCACCACCATCGCCATCGAGACCACCACTATCACCATCTGCTCACTCTGCTTCATCTTCAAAACTCCTTTCTCATGCTAAACCTTCTAGCCCGGCTTCACCTTCCACGGGCCCTCCTCAGAGACCACCGCCAAAACCTCCATGTACATGGGAAAGGGTCATGTCTCTGCCTCCAGAACGCTCAAGGGCTTCTCCCGTGAGGTTGGCAGTTCGATCCAATTCCTTTCAGAGTAATGCCTTATCAGAATGCCCCTCCCATGGTCAGTCTCCTCGCACACCACATGTCCATCCAAAACTCCCAGATTATGATGACTTGGCTGCTAAATTCACAGCATTGAAACAGCAACACAGGACAGGCACTGCATATAAATAGCTCTATATTACCATCGATGCTTTGTCATATGGGGTTTTCCAGCTTATGTTCATTATTAGCCATAATTCAGGATTTTGAGGTCGAGGGAAGAATCTTTAAAGGACAGCGCGAGGGTTTTGATCGTCTCTCATCCTTCAATATATTTGCAAAACACGTCCGTCGGTTTGATTCCCTGTGTTTCTATACTTCAGTTAGTTGATTCTTTATTCATATTACAAAATTAGGTGAATTTGTAAGAGTAATCACATGTTTTCCCACAGGTTTCCATTTGAATTTTTAGAAAAAATGCATCAACGATGGGTAACTGGATGTAAGGTTCTTCCCTTTCTTTTATTATATTATACCAGTGGCAATGCTTCCGAGTCATAAATATTGTTAACTTTTAATCTGCTTTAATAGTAATATATAACATGTCATAGGCGATGAAAATCCCGATCATTTCTTTGTTGCTTCGTTCATTATCGGTGACTTGTTAAGTTCACAGAAGAATAGATTTTCCATAACTATAAGATTGGTGTTTCATGCAACACAAAAAAATAACAAGATTGTGACAGCACGGACAAGAAGTTTAATTTGATAAGAAATTTCCTCTGGTGTTGGATAAATAAAGATTACTCGAAATCGGTTGGAATCTGCCAAACTAATTTGCTGTGTTCCAATCGATCAAGCAGCAAACCCTCGGCACGTCGGAAAGTCTGAGCAAATCATATTTTCAAGGTGGAACTGCTATGGATGACCAGATTCCAGCGAACAAGGAGGTGAAAAAGCTGTCGGGTAATTGTGCATTTTGAGTAATGCTGGGTGTTTCTTTTTCAGCTGAACATGGGCGATTGAAAATGCTCCAAGTAATTTGGTAAAATTTGGAGATGTTATTGTTTTAATAAAAATAAAATATTGTGATTAGAGTAATTTATTTTTATTTTTATGTTATTTAAATGATTTTTCAATGGTTAAAAAAAAAGTTAATTATAAACTTGTAAAGAAAAAAATTTAATTAGAAACATTTAAAAGAAAAAAAGATTAATTAGAAACATCTAAAAGAAAAAAAAGATTAATTAGAAACATGTAAAAGAAAAAATGATTTAAATGATTTTTCAATGATTAATTAATTAGAAACATCTAAAAGAAAAAAAAGATTAATTAGAAACATGTAAAAGAAAAAATGATTTAAATGATTTTTCAATGATTAATTACAAACTTGTAAAAAAAATATTAATTAGATACCATTAATTAGAAATATGTAAAAGAAAAAAAATGATTTATATGATTTTTTATTAATTAAAAACATGTAAAAGAAAAAAAATGATTTAAATGATTTTTCAATGATTAATTACAAAGTTGCAAAAAAAATATTAATTAGATATTTATAAAAGAAAAAATAAATTTAGAAGTTATAAATACAATTAAAAAAAAGATAAATTAGAAATTTGTAAAAGAAAAAAATGATTTTTAAGAAAAAATAAATTTAGAAGTTTTAAATATATGGTTAAGAATAAATAATAATAATATATATATATATATATATATATATATATATATATATATATATATATATATA
>ML850334.1:9037-41083 GCA_009831015.1 Picea engelmannii
TTGGCCATGCAACCAAAGGTCACTGCCCTAGCGTGGTAACCAGATGGTGGCAATGTCATACTGTTAGGTACCCATGGACCTAATAGGCTGGCTCGTGATGAGACCCCCTATCCTCTGACTAGGTCTTGTTTTGTTATTTTCCGAATCCCTCTTGTTTCTTGCTAAGAGGCTTTTTACTGCCTTCTCAGGGATCCCTAGGCGAAGCATCTCGAGGTTTTATTTCTAGGCTTTTGTCTTTTACCAGCTGCTTTTACCTTATGGGCCTTTAGCCCCTTCTTCCCACAAGATAAGGTGCAATCCTACAAACAGGTCAACCCAATGCCCGAACAAGGGGAATGGGATAAATGAGCGAGAGATAAGATGAAACAGTGGTGTTATGATGGGAGCGGACGATGGCTTTTCAGAAATTTCCCAGTGGCAAACCAAGACCTGTGGGCACAGGCTTGCTAGGGCAACCTATCAATCTTCCCAAGCATGGTCAAGTGGGCTAATGTAAGATCCAAGCATTTGTTAGAGATAAAAGGAATCAGATGCATATATTTAAAGGTTTCAATGATCAAAAGTGACACATACCATGATACCTGGACCAATTACCTCATGGAGCAAGAACCTCTTCCGATACAAGACCAAGCCGATGGTGATGGATGTTGCTGCTGCTGACAAGACAAATCTGATGGAAGAAGAAAAGGATGGGCCCTCCAGGGCCATGCTCAGGTCAAACCTGCTCTCAATACTCCATGTCTAGGACCTGTGGGCCTCGAGACATGATCTCCTAGTTATCCCTAAAAAGTAGGGATAACAATACCAACCCTTTCAGCATCACCCGCAAGCAAGTGAAGTCTCACCCAAGGTACCTAGGGGGACTACAGGAACCAAGCTTCTACAGTCATGAAGGGAATGGAGACCGTTCTAACATTCATTTTGACTTAGCATTCATTCAACATGCAATATACCATGTGTTCAAAACCATAATAGCGTAATAAAGTATGACAGATTCATCTTACTTAATCATTCAACATGTGCGCGGAATCACCAGATACATATTCATATTAACCCATAATCATCTATTACATCTGCGCAATAAACAAAATAAACCAACACATCATGGCAGCAAACACATCAATACATAGGAATTTAACGTGGTTCACCCCAACTGGGTTACGTCCACAATGGTTGGCTTTTTATATTATTCATTCATATTTAGTCCTTACAACAGGTGCGCACTGCGCCCACATAAGATATATCAGTTCTACCCAAAATGCCCTAGTCGTTCGCGCATACAATGCACACTTAGCTCATTCGATCTCCCTATCATCATATCTCTCCATTATCATCTTCAAAACTTCAACAACTACCTTCTACCCGAAACCCATACATATTTATACATTGATACTAGGGCTTAGCCCGTTACAAAATGAACCAAAAGGTTTAACTGCTTCTAACTAATTTCCGTCTTCTATGCGCGTTGAATCCTGAAAATGCGCTAACTGTCTTCCTTTCCTCTCTGCGTGCTGCTCCTTAGCCGACTTGTCGTGCGGTTTGCTACTGTGTGATTCCCAAAACTTGTCCCAAACTGACCTGCTCCAACATCGGAGCACTTGGGTTCCACTGTGTCACCTACTAAAGAGTATCCTTGCTTGGGAAAGGAGGTTTTAACAACTTGCTGAATTTACAATCAGTTTTTTGTTTCCCTCTCTTATACTAGTATTAAGCAATTGGAGTGCAGATTAGATTGCAAGGATATTCTGTCAAGAACAAAAATTGGGATACAATATAAAACATAGACAACTATTGAGTATAGCCTTTAAAAGTAGGTCCTGATCAACCCTTATCTAACAGAG
This sequence comes from Picea engelmannii, assembly GCA_009831015.1. Classification (NCBI taxonomy): domain Eukaryota; kingdom Viridiplantae; phylum Streptophyta; class Pinopsida; order Pinales; family Pinaceae; genus Picea; species Picea engelmannii. The sequence continues at coordinate 10,879 of ML850334.1, forward strand.
GGTTGGTTCTGGAGTAAGGTTGTGTGCTCATTTTAACTGGGTTGGTCCTGGGTTAACTCAGCCAGCCAGCTAGGAAGGTCCTGATCAATCCTTATCTAACAGAGGGTTGGTTCTGAAGTAAGGTCTTGTTCTTTCTTTAACTGGGTTGGTCCTGAGTTAACCCACCCCTGATCAAACAGGTAAGTCCTCATCCACCCTTCTCTAATGAAGGACCCCCATTATCAAGAAGGGTCAGTCCTTAAGATCAATCCAGTAATGCCCACATCAACCCTTCTAATGCAAAGGCTTAGAGCCAAACACTCTCCACAACTACTTTGGGTGCTGTAAATTTGAACCTTCATATTTTGTCTTTGGAATTGTCAAAGAAGAGTTAAGAAATGGAATATGTACCATCCAATTTATATAATTGAGACCAAATTCCGAAATTTTAGAAAAGGACTACAAGCAATTAAAAGTTATCATTTGCAAAAAGGGAAGATAAAATACCTGATATAAATGACAGTGTGAGCCCCTCAATTGGACCCAGAACAAAACCATCTAATACATTGTTATCGGACCACATTCATGCCTCTATTAATCAAGGCTTTAAATAAGCTGCATGTCCATCCGCTCGGATTGAATCCCCTTTCAATCATTTCTTCCATTGTCTTCTGAGCCTCTATTGCGTTACCCACCTTGCAGAAACCATGTGCTAGAATATCGTAAGACCACTCATTCGGAATACAACCTTTCTCGGACAGTCTTCTGAATAGATCACAAGCCAATTGCATTTTGCCTTCCTTGCACAAACCTCTGAGCAATATATTGTAAGCAACAATGCTACCACCAAATGATTGTCTTATCACTTCTTCCAGGAGTCCCAAACTGAACTCCAGTCGCCATGCATTAGAAAGCCCATCAACAAACAAGCTGAAGATGCTAATACCACCAGGCGGTCTTTGCTTACACATGTCTTCAAAGAGAACCAGGGCCTGGTTGAGGTCTTGTACTTTAAAACAATGCTGCAATAGTACAGTGTAAATGAAGACAGAGGCAAGACGCCCTTTCATCTTCATGTCGCCAAAAATCTTTAGAGCCATATTAAATTTGTCTTGTGTGCATAAAATATGAATAACTTCCTCATAGCACAAAAGACTGGGGACAAATCCCTTCCCAGTCATCTCTTCAAAGAACATTAGTGCCAGCTCTCCATTGCCTGCTGAGCAAAGGCCTCTTACAAAGACATTGTATAGTCTAGTGCTTGGAGGATGACTTGCCAATATTGCTTCAAAGAATTTCAATGCATCAACCACCCTTTTACATCTCAGGTAGCCATTTAACAAGCTAAGATGGGAAATTGAATTTGGTGCCCACTTATTTTGAATCATCTTTTCATATACTCGTGTTGCTATTTCTGGTCGACCTGCATAGCAAAGGCCTTGGATAAAAGCATTATACAAATTGGTATCAGGTGATAGACTCATTACATGCATATCCAGCAGTGGAAGAACCTGATCTGCATGTCCTGTTTCACAGAGAACATTTATCACAGTTTTGTATATATTGCAACTTGGAGAGTGGCCATATTTCTGCATTTCTAGCAATAACTTCGAGGCCATCTCTCCCTTTTTTGCATCACATAAATCATATATTAGAGTACGGTAAACTCTTTCGTCAACAGACTTGTTGTGTCTTCTTATCTTGCTTGGCAACAAATATGCATCATCCACCCTACCGGCCTTGCAGAGAGCAGAAATGAATTTTCTGCAAATTGCAACACCAGGGGTACGGTGCCTGTCAATGCTTGCATCAATGAGTTCACACATTTTATCCAATCTCTGAGCCTTCCACAAAGCATTTGCAAGAATGAAGTAAGTTAGTTTACCAGGGAAAAAACCTCTTGCTAACCCATCTTCTAGGACTCTGTACGCATCGTCCACTTTTTCAGCTATGCAAAGGGCATTGATAAGTTCGATGTAGGTCATATAATGAGGATAAAACCCCATTTCTGATTTCTCATTAAATAAGTCGAGTGCAACCTCAACCAACCCTCCTTTGCAGAAAAAGCGAACTGTTGCATTCATGGTACTCTGGTCTGGGAAAATATGCTTCTCTCTCATCTCAATCAGCAAATCAAAGAGCTCCTCAAGTCTGTTTCTTCTCAGAAGGCCACTTGCCAATGCATTGTAGCACTGAGGCCCGGGAACATATCCTTCCAAAGTTCTCTTCTGGAAGAAATCCAGAGCATCATCCACTTTTTTGTCTTCAACAAGAGCACTGATCCATGCATCATACACTTTACACATTGGAATCTTCCTCTCTTTCCTAAATTCCTCAATTAGTGTGCAGGCTTCTTTCATTTTTTTTTCCTTGCAAAGTGCACTGATAACTATTTCAAGTGCAGCTTCATTCACTGTACCAGCATTCCTTTTAAGTTCATTAAATAGTTGTTTGGCCTCATCTAACTTACCCTGATTGCAGAGATTTTTTATCATTATACCATAAGTATTAGAATCCTCAAAACCCGCCCGCAAAATTTGCTTGTAAATGGTATCAACCACATCAAAGCAATCTTCCTCCACCAATCTACTCAACAACATGTTATAAGCAAACCTATCTAAATCTAATCCTTGGAATCTCATCCGTGCAAACACCTGCAGTGCCATATCAGCCTTTCCTGCAAGCGCATAGCCCATTATCAAGGTATCATAAAACCGAAGACCCGATATGTTTTTTTCCTTCTGAAATGACTCTAGCCAGTTCAACACGACTCCTGTCAATTTTGCTCGAGAGAGCATCTTGAGTATGGTGTAATAAGAAACTCTAGAGTGTTGATAACCCCTCTGTCTCCCAGCCCATTCAAAAAAATTCAATCCACGCAATACATCATTCTGAAGCCTGAGTACCGTCACAACACATTCTTTTGTGAGATTTACATCAAGTTCTGTAAGTGCCTCATCTGTTTTTACACCCTGATTGTCTTGAGAAAGTACTTCACAAATCCTGTTTACATCTCTCCTCAACTGTTCATTTCTCCATGTTCGAGGTTGAAGCCTTCTGTCTGAAAACCACTCTTTGAATGATAAAGCAATGTCTCGCATACTGACATTATATGCTTCTTCCGCGTTGCCATCGGCTGCTGCTGCGGCAGCAGAAGTCGAGCTTTGACAAACAAAATCCCACCATGGATACATTAGCATTCCATCCCCTTTTATCAAACGAATAGGGTTTCCAATGGAGATGAGCTGCAATAACCTGCAAGTTGGTAATGGAATCCTCTTGTTATGTAGGAACTTTTGAGTGCATCTCCTCCACATATTTCTAGCCTTTTGCTCGTGAATCAACCAAACCTCTCTGCTACAGCACTGCTTGTTCTTTCTTTCTTTTCCCCTCCCACATGGTCGGTCTTTGTTCCATGGTCTAGGGTTCACCTATTTCGATTTACCCCTTATTAAATTTTGTCTTCGACGCTCCCTTGGATCTGCAGCCTCTGGAACCGTCGTAGTTCCCTCTTCTTCCGCACCTGGTCGGTCTTCAAATTGGCAGTTTCACTTCCAGATCGAGATACAGATGCACGTGATCCTGGTAGTGTTCGGCCGAGTCGGCCCCAGCTGAAACGCCAATGCCTTGGAAATACCAAAAAAACCAAGCATTTGTTACTGCGATCAAGGCGAGCTGGCCTTTCAAGTCTGGTACAACAATGCGCAGTAATGCTATCTCTCAGACTACGGAACAACGGTGCGCGGTGTTATGGAGTCTATCACAAGATGCTCGATTGAAGCTATTGAAAAAACTCAAATTTACCAAAAACTTTGATTTATTTTGGTGCATGAGTTCTAACTTTGTTTATTGAACGTTCACATAGTAGCTTTATTAACAAGTATTTGTGTTCAACTTTGTTTGTTGGTCGTTTAAACAAAGTTTACATAGTTTGTTATAAGATAATATGTAATTATAATTAGGTTTAAAAACATTTTATATTTATATGTATTTAATATATTTATGAGATTTTTTATATAATTTTTTTAGGAATTTTAATATAAAAAAATTATAGAATTTTAAGGGTTAGATTAGTTAATTGGATCATTTGTTAAAAGCATGTTGAATGGGAGGTTATAGGTTCTAATCCAATGGAATTCCTTAATTGACTTTTTTTCGGTGGATGGGGTCTGTGGCTAGGGTTTCCTAGGCCACAGGCCCCTCACTTCACACTTTTTTTTCTGAAGCCCTCACGCTGTTACTCCTTGCGTCCTCCTTTTTCTCCCTTTTGCGGTGCCTTCCCTTCACGGTTTTTTCTTGCGGGGAGAGTTTTTATCTTCCCGTTGACCGATTCATGAGCGGATCAAGGTTTTCTCTAGATGGAGGTTGTGTAGTTGTCTCCCCTAGTGATTTAGTTTTCTCGCTCTAAATCCCTTGCTCGCACAGACCGCGCCTATTGCCTGGATCAGTTATTTTCGGTGGAGACGATATGTATCTTGAGTGTGAATCCTTTTTGGCTTAGGGTTGCAGTTATGCTTATGGATGTGTCTGCGGGGGCATCGCCTGGTATTTTTCCTCATCAGATCTGTATTTTTGCGCCGAGAGTCTACTGTTGTTTCTCATGGCGGTTCTACCCACGAGGATGCGCAGATTTGGTGTTGGTACTTGGCCCCTCTGCTTTTCTCTGCTCTTGGTTTGTGATTCCTCTCTCTGGTTTCTTTGGTTTGTTCAAGGTTTGATGTATGCTCAGATCCGACTCTTATCGGTGGTTGTGGATGTTTTTTCCTCATATCTGGAGGGGGTTGTGTCAAAGCTTTGAGGTCCTATCTTTGGGCATGTGGTGTTGTGATGGACACTTTGAGGTCCTAGGATAGGGCGTGCAGCTTCTGGTCTTACTGTTGTTGGTAGAGGTCTCCACCAATATTGCTGCTATCTGGTTCTGATAATGTGAGGTTTTCATACCTCTCTGACCTAGTCCATCCAACCACCAGAGTCTTGTTGGAATTACTTATGAGATGAGATCTCCAGTCCCGATTTTTTCCGGCCTATTTTGGGGTCTCTTCTCAGTGTTTGTATCTTTTCTTTCTTGATGGCTTACCAGCCAGCTTTTTTGTATCTATGGGATCTTTCTACCCATCTTTGGGTCGTGCTTAAGGCACCTACAGAATGTAATTTGGTTCTCTTTGGATGAACAGAATTACGCTTTTTTCCATGGAAAAAAAATCCAGTGGAATGCCTTAGGGTTATTAGGTGTTTTTGCAGTTGGAAATTGACACCATCCTCCATTTAGATATTTCAAGGAAAAGGGAATAATCTCTCAAAGCTTTCTTTGGAAAAAAATGCATACACACACCCAAGGGTTATGTTCATTAGTTTAACCATCTACCCAATGCATGTTGATGCAAGGAGGTCATAGGTCATAGGTTCAAATACAATCAAGTCCCCCAAGCTCACAACCCACTATCATGGTTGGCGATTAAGTCACCCTCTATCTAGGTATTTCAGAGAAGATGGGTGAATCCTATGAGGTTTTCTCTGGAAACACACATACACGCACACACAAGAAAGCGTGCAAGCACCAAGGCTTAACTCAATTGGTTGAACCATTTGCTTAACGCGTGTCGTTGACAAAGAGGTCATAGGTTGCAAGTTCAAATCCAATATTCTTGGGAAGAAAAGGGGATCTCTCTCTCTCTCTCTCTCTCTCTCTCTTTATATATATATATATATATATATATATATATATATATATATATATATATATATATATATATAAAGAGAGAGAGAGAGAGAGAGAGAGAGAGAGAGATTCAATTGGGTGTAGCTCGAGTGTTTATGAGGAAAAGTTATTGCTCTCCCCACCCAAGTTCAAATTCCACTATATGATCTATTCGTTATTTGTTGGCATCATCTTATGCCTTGAAGAATCTAGGGTTTAAAGTAGGTGCCATATACAAAATGAGGGGAAGTGCTCATCGATCGAGTTTTACTATGCAAAGGAAGGTTTAATTTTCATCACTTTCAAGGACATTTAGAAAGAGCTTAACAACAAGGCGAATCATTAGTTCAAGGTAGGTGTGAAAGATGTAGTTGGGATTTTGCATATGACTAAATAAAATTAATGGGGTGGTCACTAAACACCCCCATGTGCATTCTTATGATTTGATTTTTTGGCATAGCAAATAGCTGACTATCTGAGTTTTTTATGGAAGTTCCAACATGCATTTTTTAATGTTTTTTGTATGGCTAACACCAATCTAACTCTTAGGGGTCAAGCTCACTATCATTTAAGATCAATTCAACATTGACAATGTTTTATTAGCAAAGCTACAAGGATACAATAGGTCTTGGGTAGATATCGAATGTAATATTACCATTTCATCCTTTGAAATAAAAATATTACGTTGTTTTTCTTGGGGGAAAAAAACAAAAATTTATATATATATGTGTGTGTGTGTGTGTGTGTGTGTGTGTGTATGTATAGCCCCAAGGGTTTGTTCAATTGGTCGAACCATCCACCTAAGGCATGATGACAACAAGGAGACATGTTATAGCAAGTTTTGCCTCACCCCATGCAACTTGCTCATGAGGCTTTTTCCATTTCCCTATGCAGACTTGAAGTTCCCTTTTGCACTTCCCAGAGCCAAAAAATCATATTTTTCCACATATACGCGCCCTACCAATAAGACAACATGTGTATACGCAGGTTGCACCACTACAGCCCACGTACATCGAGTTTGGTGCTCGAAATTAAAAATTGTGTCTGGTTTCCATGTCATGTCACCAGATCCATGATCCTTGACCTTCCATATACTGGAAACGTTCTGACTTGACCCTTCAGTTCCATTTGAAGGTTATAAATTGGGCCATATCCAAACCGTGGAAGAGGGGAGAATTCAACTTTTAAGAGCAAAGATACTCTGGAGAAATTTTCACTTCACATTGAGTCAGCATCCCTTTGTCCTTTAAAGTCTGAACACATTGTTCATCCCTCAAGCTCTTCCCTCTTTGATGGAGAACCTCATTGTCTCTCTTATATGAGCTTGCCTTTGGTGGAGGATTGAATTGGTGGAGGCCTAGTTGGAAGGGACTTAGTTTCTCGGTTCTGAGACATGCCGACATGGAAGTTTGAAACTCATACACTTATGTTGATCATTTTTTAATAGAAATACTATTTTCTCGTCCAATTGATGTCTTGCAAATATTTGAATTATTATTCCATGGGTGTATTTGTTATGAATGTTGATGGATTATGCTATTGTATGTGCTAACCTTATATATTATCACCATATGCTTGTGTATCTTGGTTGTTGAGGACAAGCTGCAGGTATAAAGCTTTGAGTCGAGTGCTCAACGGTGGTCTTCATCGAAGGTCCGGATGAGGTAGGCTCTTTATCTTGTCTTGTTAGCATTTTCATTTATATAGCATACTTGGGATTATATGAGTCAGCATCCTTGAAATTTTCACTTCACATTGAGTCAGCATCCCTTTGTCCTTTAAAGTCTGAACACATTGTTCATCCCCCAAGCTCTTCCCTCTTTGATGGAGAACCTCATCGTCTCTCTTATATGAGCTTGCCTTTGGTGGAGGATTGAATTGGTGGAGGCCTAGCTGGAAGGGACTTAGTTTCTCGGTTCTGAGACATGCCGACATGGAAGTTTGAAACTCATACACTTATGTTGATCATTTTTTAATAGAAATACTCTTTTCTCATCCAATTGATGTCTTGCAAATATTTGAATTATTATTCCATGGGTGTATTTGTTATGAATGTTGATGGATTATGCTATTGTATGTGCTAACCTTATATATTATCACCATATGCTTGTGTATCTTGGTTGTTGAGGACAAGCTACAGGTATAAAGCTTTGAGTCGAGTGCTCAACGGTGGTCTTCATCGAAGGTCCGGATGAGGTAGGCTCTTTATCTTGTCTTGTTAGCATTTTCATTTATATAGCATACTTGGGATAATAGTTGATTTCTGCAGTCGTTCTGTCTGTTGTGGTTTACCCCATGCCATAGAGTGATCTTCCTCGTAACAAAATTGGCGACCATACTGGGGATGAAATCTTCTATTTTGGGGTTTGGAGTGTTTTTCTCCTTCGATTGCTCTTTGTTAGCTTGAGTTTCCTTGTTGACTGATTGCTTAACAGTCTATTTTACTTTGAATCTGAGTTTCTTGGCCTTATCCTTACCCTCGCAGTGTTTTAATACATATACACGATTTTTCCCTTGACAAACGCATACATACGCGAGTTATCCTTCTATAGGGCGTGTACATGCACCAGTTTTTCTAAAACAGTCGCGTACATCAACCTTTTTTGCTTACTTGCTAAGTTTGGTATTTGTTGGGTGAGTTTTGATGGTTGTTGAGTCTTCTTGGGTCTCTTTCCTAACTGTTGAGTGCCTGCATAGTGTTAGGAAACCTTTTTATGGTTGAATTTTTGGGCAGCTTTTTCTTTCTCATCATCTTTTTCGTTAGTTGTCCTTGCATCTTGGTCTAAGTGTTTGATTCATGGTATCCTACTTGGCTTGTCTCTTTTTGCTTGCAGTGGGGTCTATATATCAAGTTGTTATTCAATCCTTGCATTTTCATTCCTTTATATCGAAAATACAAAAATATACATTTTTCATTTTGGCATTTGTTCTTTTAGTTGTTTAGTATTGATCTTGATACATACGAAAGATTGCATCTTATTGAAATTGCAGAGTTGAATCGAAAGTTGCAATTTGAAAAGCTTATCATCTTTTGAGAATTGAAGATTAGGACTTAGCTTTATGTTCATACTCATTTCTTTAATTTGTTGAGTCATAACATCATCAGTTTCATGACCACATCTTTTGAGTAAACAAGGCCATTAAAAGTAGCGTTGATTAATTAAAATTGAGTAGAAACGATTTTATTTTTCAGAGTACACAAACAATCATAGGATGTAGGGCCTTGGAATAGGATTTTGTGAGTCAAATTCTCCAAGGCTATTAAACTCAACATATGTGTCTGACTAGGGAGTGGTGAAATCTATTGTGTAATTAGTGATGTCAGGACGCTCCGCTCACACCAGAGTTAAGCACGAGGTCGTGCGAAGTTGGTTGCAAAGATACCCCCCTAATACCTTCTTAGCGTCAAAGATATTTCTAGGGATCTATTCGTATCTGGGGGTCTTGTTAGTACCTTTACCTCTATGAGAGGAAGTGCTTTCAAGATTTCAGGCTTTGTTACCTTGCCCATATGGTGGACTTGACTTACGATTGTTCCCATGCGCATTGGTTATATCATGGTGGCTTTAGTTGCTTGACATAGGTAGCCACATAGGTTACTTATAGGGATTTCTTTAATTTGTTGAGTCATAACATCATCAGTTTCATGACCACATCTTTTGAGTAAACAAGGCCATTAAAAGTAGCGTTGATTAATTAAAATTGAGTAGAAACGATTTTATTTTTCAGAGTACACAAACAAGCATAGGATGTAGGGCCTTGGAATAGGATTTTGTGAGTCAAATTCTCCAAGGCTATTAAACTCAACATATGTGTCTGACTAGGGAGTGGTGAAATCTATTGTGTAATTAGTGATGTTAGGACGCTCCGCTCACACCAGAGTTAAGCACGAGGTCATGCGAAGTTGGTTGCAAAGATACCCCCCTAATACCTTCTTAGCGTCAGAGATATTTCTAGGGATCTATTCGTATCTGGGGGTCTTGTTAGTACCTTTACCTCTATGAGAGGAAGTGCTTTCAAGATTTCAGGCTTTGTTACCTTGCCCATATGGTGGACCTGACTTACGATTGTTCCCATGCGCATTGGTTATATCATGGTGGCTTTAGTTGCTTGACATAGGTAGCCACATAGGTTACTTACAGGGGTTATTCTGTAGGTATCCTGAGTCAGATAACGGTCGGACAACACACAACCTTTATGGAGGATTACCTCTCCGGGGGGATCTGACCAACTGTGTTGTTAAGCCCACAAGGGCCCTTATAACTGATTTTGATACCTCCGATCTTTTGAAGGGAGTCTCAGGCCCCTCTTGGGCGAGGCATACCTAGTCTAGTGAGGGAGGCCCCTTTTCAGCTACTATATCATGTTTGTGTGCATTTGGCCTTTTTGTTTATTTTGGTGTGCTCTTTGATTGTTAGTTGGCCTTAGGATTTGTTTTTTATATCTCGAGTCTTGAGTCATCATGGAGCCATACCAGCTTCCTTGTCGGTCTCGTTGTTTGTTGAAGTTACCACCGCATCTTGAGTCTTTTACTTCTAAAAGGTGTAAAGTTATCAAAGGTGGTACATACACCTCCACCTACCAGATTTGTGATCATACAAGTATGAGTACTGGGTCGAGTCATAAAGATATTGGGAGTCCTTCGACTCCCATACCTACTGTAGTTAACAAAACTCCTTCGACGGCTTCAACCACTATGGTTGTAGTGCCAGAGGTTCTCGTCATCACTCGTATCCGACATGTGGTTGCTACTCAACCCACAGTAAGGAACCCTTTCGAGTCTCTTTTTGGTACGCCTAGATACAATGCTCAGTCCATTCCTTCGGTCTCTAACCCTTTCTCTTTTGGTATGCCAAATATGACATCGCAACTTTCATCTTCCATTCCAGCGAATAATACAAATACTAGTATTGGACCTGGGGGCATGACCCCTCTACATATTCCACTCTCGTTTGGTGGAGCTCATATTCCCCAAACGACTCCTACGGTTGGAAGCCAACCTTCTTTTCCTCTTGGGTCTAATCTTGGTCTTAATGCTTCTGGATGGAGTAATCAACCGAGTGGGCACACTACTGCTTATATTTCGTCCTTTACACATTCCTCCTCCACACCGATTCTGACCAATATGTTTGGTATGATGAATCCACCTCTATCCTCCGTATTTCCAACTGAAGGGAGTCGGTTTCATACTATGGGCAACCCCCAGCTTGGAGCTCCTCTAGCTCGGGGAAATGTTTATAACCCTCATTATAACATTCCTACAGGTATGGTGCCCACACAACCTCTTATGAATCAGTTTGGGGAAGGATATTATCATACTGGATAGGGCCATGGTGCATACCAGAACCTTGGATGGGCTACAGTCCCTCAACATCAATATTTCCATGGAGCATGGGTTTAGATGTCACAACCCCAACTCCCTTTTCTGGCCACGCATAATTTTCCATACTTGTCGAGATTAATAAATGACCTGGTGTGTCATGATCCGTCATGGCCCCCGTCCCCACCAAGCTGCCTTCGGATATTCTGAAATTCGAGGGCAATACTGGCTAGGATCCTGGTGATCATGTCACTACTTTTCATATTTAGTGCTCATCCAATTCCCTTAATGAAATTTTAATCAGATGGTTTTAGTCTTTCTCAACCACTTCCAGTTGTCGGTTTGTTACGATGTTAGCATAGAACTTATGTCGGGCCTCTGCCAAGACAAATCCACCCATATCTCGGACCACATCCAAGAGTGGCGTAGACGGAAGAGGTTGATCAAAGCCTACATCCCTCTAGATTTTTTGTTTGAATGGTTCCTTAAATCCATATTACCTTATATTTCGAAGGATGTTTTTGTTAGAATATTAGGTGTGCTCGTTTAACCATAGACAATATAGAAATATTGTCACCCAACCATAGGCACTAATGCCACCCCTGAGCACCTTGACCTTGATAGAGAGAAGAATTTTGGTAGCAAACCAATAGCCAACCAAGGTTAATGCACCAAGCAAAGATAACCAAAACTGATTAGAGAGTCCAACCCAGAGAAATAAAAAATGCAGATTTCAGAACTGCGACAGTAGCTGCTCCCCAGACTTGCGCACTACTGGCCTTCTGTAGTGCGCACAAGTGTATTTATGCAATTCTGAGAATTCTGGCTAAAATGAAGACTGGCCTCCTATATTTATACTGCTTCTGCCAGATTGCCTGGGCCGACTTCTCATTCTGGGTGCCAAATACTTAGTATATAATATTTTCTTTAGCCGACTCCTCTTCAAGGCTTATATCCAAATCTTTTCTTGCTTCTGAAATATTCTAATCTCGTCAAAGGTCACAAATGGAGGTTAATACCTCTCGCAACTACCATCATATCAAGACTCCCTCCTAGTTAAGGAGGTATAACAGGTAATGGTCTTGAGCAAAAACAAGCCATTCCACTGGTAGCATCATTATAGCCACACATGATATCTCGTGATCAAATTACGAGCACCGTCATCATTATCCAACTGGATAATCTCCATGACAACTAGTATAATGTCATCTTATAGAACACAATTGTGTCTATCCATAGTAGTACACAACTACTCAATCTGTGACACATAGTCACAACCAGTGGAACATATCCACCATAGTAGCATACATCTACTATCTATAGACATACAGTCTCCATAGCAATTATATCATCTAACATCAACCTGCACAGAAAACAATATCATGATATAAACTGAGTCATCTAGGCCATTCTTCCACTCACATATGTGAGATCTGGAAGAGCATATGCCCTCAGAAAGTAAAACATCAACCATGGGATATCTGGACTATTCTTCCCAAGCATGGAAGAATAATTGTCCCTGATTTCTGAGCCTGGACCATTCACCTATCTGAGCCATTCCATCGGCACTAAACAAAGTCCAACCTGGAGAGAATGAATATACCCTAGGGAATGCCTATCCCTGATTGTTGAACATGGACCATTCACCTAACTAGGCCATTCCTTCAACACTATAGAAAGTGCAACCTAGAGAGAATGAGTCTGCCCTAGGGAATGACTGTACAGACCATTTCCTAAGGAAATGATTGTCCTGTGCCAACCTCCAAAACATACCATTCTTCGAAACTGCTCACAATTGTGAACTTCGAAAGAAAGATTGCCCGGTGAGGCGAACCATTCTTCTTGACCACTAATGAGAGTGGTTGCCTAGAAGAAAGATTGTCTTAGACCATTCCCCCACATTAGCCACAAGGGGAATCGTTGTCTATGGTACATCAACAATCTATCGAACCATTTTCATTACGAAAATGACTGTTCGATTTGGACCATTTTCCAAACTGGAAAATGCCTATCCATCAGAAATCTCAAACCACTTTCCGAACTGGAAACGAACTGCCCATCCTGGACCATTTTTCCAAGCTGGAAAATGACTGTCATAAATCAATGATATATCAATGCTCCCTCCCAACTTGGAGAGTCATTTCTTCCCTTTCAACTAAGGGAGTTATTTCCACGATCCCTAACTTGTCTCATAAGTATGCAAACTTTATTTTGGACAGAGGCTTTGTCAAGATATATGTTGTCTACTCATTTGTGGGGATATACTGGAGCTTCACTTCTCCTTCTTGGACTTTATCTCGAATAAAGTAGTATTTGATCTCAATGTGTTTCGACCGTTCATGAAACATTGGGTGTTCTGATAGCCTTATACAACTATGATTGTCACAGTATATTATGGTCGAATCTGGAACCTGATCAAATAATCCAGAAATCAGCTTTCTCAGCCATACTACTTCTATACATGCATCACATGTTGCGATATATTATGCTTCTGATGTGTTGTGTATGACAAAATTATGTTTCTTGTTGCCCCACGATATCATAGCGGAGCCCAAGCTGAAACACATCCCCGACGTACTCCTTTTGTCTTCTCCACTTCCTGCCCAATCTAAATATGTGAATCCATGAAGTTGTATATCACTGGATGCGATATATCTTAAACCAAAGTTTAGTGTCCCACAAATATATCTTAGAACATGCTTTGCAGCTATCCAATGCTCATGTCTGGGTTCCACCTGGAATTGGCTTAGTGTGTTTACGACAAAGAAAATGTTTGGTCGAGTATTTACTAAATACATCAATGACCTACTCAATTGGCGATATATGGACGGGTCTACTAGATTAGAATCCGAGTCTCTTACTTTTCTTATATATCTGGTCATAGGAGTGTCCATGGATTTGCAATCCATCATTCCAAACTTCTGAAGAATCTTCATTGCATACTTTCCTTGTCCAAGGAATACTTCACCACGCTTCTACGATACTTCTAGTCCCAAGTAATAATGCATGAGACCAAGATCTTTCATATCGAACTCATAAGCTAGTTCCTTTTTACACTGGATGATGAGAGACTCTTCACCTATCAAGAATAAATCGTCGACATATAACAGTAGAATCACAGGTGCATTGTTCACGAATTTGTAGTAAATATTTGGATCTGCATGACTCTTGGAGAAACCAAGTCTCATTAAGTAGTTGTCTATTCTAGCATTGGAGCTCTCTTGATTCCATATAAAGCTTTCTTTAGTCTGGAAACATGAGTGTCTCTGGAGTGTACTTCAAATCCTTGAGGTTGTTCAATGTATACTTATTCTTCGATTGCTCCATTGAGGAAAGTTGTTTTTACATCCATCTGATGTAAACTCCATCCCATGGAAGCAGCAAGAGACATAATGGCTCTAATAGAAGTATATCTGTCAACATGAGAAAATGTCTCGTCATAGTCTTCTCCCTCCTTCTGGGAGAACCCTCTAGCTACGAAACTTGCTTTATATTTGTCCATGCTTATGTCTGCTGCATGTTTGATCTTATAGACCCATTTCGAAGTTACTACTGAATTTTCTTTAGGTCTAGGCACAATTTCCCATGCATCATTTTTCATGATGGACTGGTGTTCTTCTGTCATGGCTTCTTTCCATTATTTCTTCTGAGTTGCCTCTTCAAAAGTGGTGGGTTCTTTGTCTAGAAGCTTTGTCATACATGTTGCATAGTTGGAGAATCTCTTGGGCTTTTTGCTTTTTCTGAAGGTGCCACTTGGGGCTTTGAGCCTTTATGCTTCTTGTAGAGTAGCTTCAAGCCAAGCTGGACATTTCTTGGTTTTGGGTACAATGTCTGAATCAATAGTCCCACATGGTTGCATCGGATGATCAAGTTGTTCTATTTCTTCATTCTGACTTTCTGGAAGACATGTGCTTTCTTCAATAGGCTATTCGTACTTTTCTTCTTCTATAGTTTCTTCTATGGATTTCTTGAAAGCCATCTTTTCATTTAAGGTTATGTCTCTGCTGACTTCAATCTTATGTTATTCCGAGATATAGATTATATAGGCCTTGGATGATTCATTGTATCCCACGAATATGCCCTTCTTTCCTGGGGGTTCTAATTTATTCCTTTTATCCTTGGGGATGTGAAAGTAAACAGGGCATCCAAAGATTCTTAAGTGTTCCACATTAGGTTTCTTTCCTAAGAAGGCTTCTTCTAGAGTCATATCCTTCAATATGCGGTGAGGACTTCTGTTTTGAACATATATTATTGTCATGGCTGCTTCTCCCCACAGATACATAGATAAACCTTGATCGTTCAATAGAGCCTTCACAGTTTCTTCAATAGATATGTTCTTCCTTTTTGCTACACCATTTTGTTGAGGATTATGAGGAACAATTAGCTCCCTCCTAACCCCTGCCGATTTTCAAAAGGAAACAAATTCCTTGGATGTATATTCTCCTCCATTATATGTTCTCAAGGTATTGATTTTCTTGTTTGTGAGGTTCTCTATCTCTACTTTGAATTCTTGAAACTTGTTGAATACTTCGTCCTTTGTCTTCAAGAGCGATAACCAAGTCTTTCTTGAGTAATCATCTATGAAGATTACATAGTAAAGAGAACCTCCTAGAGATTTGACTGGCATCAGACCGCAAACATCTAAATGTATTAGATCTAGGATTTCTTTAGATATATTATTGTTGCTTGAGAATGGTTTCTTAACATTCTTACCAAGAAGACATCCTTTGCAAATTCCTTCATGTGTAGACTGTAGTTCTGGTATTCCTTCAACCATCTTTTTGAGGAAGGGTAATGCTTTATAGTTGATATGAGCATACCTTCTATGCCAAATTTCATTGGGATTGACTTCATCATGTACAAGGGCTTCAACATTTCGTTCTAGTAGTCTATATAGTCTTCGTTCACGGGTTCCAATAACTCTAGCATTCTCCATGCTGGAGTCTTTAGACTAAGATAATACTTTTCCATCTACAAAGTCTATTCTGTTTCCTTTGTCTTCTAGGTAGGATATGGATACAAGATTCTTTTCTAAACCATGTACATATAAGATATTGCTCAAATGAACATTGTTACTTGGTTTCAATCTTACGGAGGCTTGACCAATTCCTTTGACTGGGTAAGTGTTTTTGTCTCCAAGTTCTAACTTGTATGATGTCTTCTTTTCATTTAGATTGGAGAATCTGGCTTGATCTCATGTCATATGCTTGGAAGCTCCACTATCAATTATCCACATGTCATCTTCAAGTGTTCCTGTGAGCGTTGAGTAGTGTAGATGATTTGTCTTTTCATTCATGATTTCTGTTGACTGATAACTGGTCAATCTTTGACCCAAAATTTCAATCTTGACGTTTTTTCCTTCTGAGAGTGCCAAGAGGTGCGCTGGACTAAGGCGCACTAGAACATCTTCTCCTTGAGTAAGGTATTCCATCATAAAGTGCTAGACAAGGGTTTTAGGGTTTCTACAACTGCACCTACTAGTAACCCTAGCGACAGTGCTTTAGTAACTACACCCGCTAGAAATCCTAGCGACAGTTCTTCAACAAGATTGATAACTTTATGGCTTAGCTTCCTTCCAGTGGTTAGACTAAACGAAGGAGGTGTGGGCCCATAACTTGTTAGAATATTGGGTGTGCTTGTTTAACCATAGACAATATAACAATATTGTCACCCAACCATAGGCACTAATGCCACCCCCGAGCACCTTGACCTTGACAGAGAGAAGAATTCTAGTAGCAAACCAATAGCCAACCAAGGCCAATGCACCAAGCAAAGATAACCAAAACTGATCAAAGATTTCAACCCAGAGAAACCAAAAATGCAGATTTCATAACTGCGGCAACAAGTGCTCCCTAGACTTGCGCACTACAGGCCTTCTGCAGTGTGCACAAGTGTATTTATGCAATTCTGAGAATTCTGGCTAAAATGAAGACTGGCCTCCTATATTTATATTGCTTCTGCCAGACTGCCTGGGCCGACTTCTCATTATGGGTGCCAAATATTTCGTATATAATATTTTCTTTAGCCGACTTCTCTTCTAGGGTTATATCCAAATCTTTTCTTGCTTCCAGAATATTCTAATCTCATCAAAGGTCACAAATGGAGGTTAATACCTCCCGCAACTACCATAATATCAACAGTTTCTACATGTGGGGTAACATATGAAGAGGAAGATATTTTCAAAGCCCAGCAATTGGACCTCATATATGCTCAATCTGGGATGTTATACGAAATTCTTCTTGATGCACCGAGGTCAAATTACAACCCTAGACAAAATCCTGGGCCTCATGCTGATGGCATTATAGGCTCCGCAAATGCTAAGTCTATAGACTTGGTGACGAACCAATTGAAGGATTTGTCTCTAAGCCAGTCTGTAGAAGGACAAGCTTCGTCTGTGTCCTCCACTCCCACTCAGTCGACAGATGTGCATTATGTACAGTCGTTGACCAACCTGAATGGTAACCAACAACCAGGAGGGAATAGAAGGAAAGGACGTGGTAATAATCGTAAGGGTGGGAGGAATAATAATAATAATAAACCCAAGGACAATATTAACAATGATAGATCGAATAACAATTCCAGTGAGGGTAAGAAAGAAAAGTGGAAGGTGAAGTTTCCTTGTAAACTTTGTACAGATGATCACCTTACACACTTATGCCCCAAACTTGAGGAAGCCATGAGGCTCTTATCTCAACCGTTCGTTGTCTTGACCAATCTGTTTCCACATAATCAACACATGGCCTCAAGCTCCTCTGATGCCGAAAATGCATCAAGTGGGAATCAAAACCCCCCGGCTCATGAAGGTGGTCGTCTATGTGTAAATATGGTCAATTCTCAGATTAATGTAGCAACTCGATCTCATGATTACAGTTCTTCACAAATTTTTCTAGGTCCAGAGTCTCCCCCTCCTCCAGAAACACCTTTTTAGATAGAAAATCCAAAGCCTCTGCCTCATATTCTGAAAGGAGTACTAAAACGCTATGCTCACAACCCTAATGCTAGAGCTTCCTAGAACTATTTGATTATCAAAGATATGGGTCAAACCCCTTGTGTAATGTCGAATTTGGAGGTGCTCCAGACGTGTCCTTCACAGAGGAATGCCTTGCTATTTGCTTTAGGAGCTCTAGACCCATGTGGCTCTAAGGTTATCAAGTTTGACGTCACAGATGTGAAGCCTTGTTTGCCTTACCATGTGGCCTTTAAAATCCATGTGGATTACTTGAATATACCATCAAACGTATTGTTATTGACGAAGGTGTTGCAACGTGTGTGATGTCCCTAACCTGTTGGAAAGCCATTGGCTCTCCAACCCTCTCTCAATCTCCGAATATGTTAACCGCATTTGATGATCATTCTTTTTGTCCCCACATAATTATTCCCACCTTTCCGATCTAGTTAGGTGGAAGGATGGTGGAGGTGGATGTCGAGGTGGTTGATGCACCCCTTGACCATAATTTATTACTAGGGCGTAATTGGACTTATGTTATGACTGCAATTGTATCGTCTTTTTCCATAATCTATGTTTTCCTCATGAAGGGAAAATCATGACGATTGATCAGTTATCATTTGCGTATGCTAGTCCCAATGCATCAGTTGGACCTTCGATCCATGTGATCGACAATTCTCAGCCAAAATCTGAGGATATTGGTGTTGAAATGTATTCCTCCCTCATGGGTACCTTTGATTTTGTGGCACCAATTCATCACATTTATACCATGTCCAATAGGTCTTCTTCATCAATGAGGCTCGTTCCTTTACGTACTTCGTATTTCAATGATTCTTGGACTCTACCTTCCCCAACCATGTCTTGTGAAGGTCAGTCACATATTGGAATGGAAATGCCACTGTCAGCGGCAGAGATAACTTATCAAGTTGTTCTTGACTCTATTGTTGACTCGGATCCTGTCTCCTCGCAGACGGATGAGGAGGATCCTGTTCTCCAGCCCATATGGGCCGCCCTCATCATCTTGTTCACATGATTGCCTAGATGATACTTTACCTTTGGATGAAGCCATCTTAGACGCCATGAATGGTCCTGATAGGCCATGGCATGATATGCATCATCTCTCTTACTTCCTCCCAGAGCTTGTTAGGATCGAAGAGAACAATTTTAGATCTACCTTGAGTGAGATGGTTGGTCACGTCGTGGTTCCACTAGATATGCACGACATTTATGCCGAAGGAAACATGGCAAGTATTTATCCTACCGTTACGATCGACATCTCTCGAATTCCTGGAAAAATTGAAAATGTATATATCGATGCAGATAGTTCGCTTAAAGAAATTTAGATCTGCACCGATCTCCTCAAAGAATTTTGTGACGTATTCGCTTGGTCGTATGAAGAGATGTCAGGAATCGACCCTCGCATTTTCGAACATGAAATCAAAACCTATTTGGACGCTAAACTTGTTCGACAACGACTTAGAGTTGTTAATCCTAGGAAGGCCCATGCCATTAAGGCAGAGGTAGAGAAACTACTTAATGTTGGTTTCATCTACCCGATTTCCTTGATTGAATGGGTATCCAACCCCGTTCTCATGAATAAAAAACAAGGAACCATATGTGTGTGTATGGATTTTCGAGACCTGAATAAGGCTTGTCCTAAATGCAACTTCCCGACACCTTTCATTGATCAGATTCTCGATGAGTGTGCGGGAAGCAAGATTTTTTCTTTTATGGACGAATTTTCAGGATACAATCAAATTCAGATCAAACCCAAGGATCAACATAAGACATCATTTATTTATCCTTGAGGTACTTTTGCATACCTAAAAATGTCTTTCGGCCTTAAAACGCTGGAGCAACCTTCCAACGAGCCATGACCTTTGCTCTTCACGATCTCAAGCATATTGTCGAAGCTTACCTCGATGATCTCGTTGCTCAATCTCGCAAGAGAGTATATCACTCTACTCACCTTCGACTGGTATTTAAGATATGTTGTTATTATCACATTTGTTTAAACCCTCAAAAGTGCATCTTCTGCGTTAGGTCTGGTCGTCTTTTATGATTCTTAGTTTTTGAGAATGGGATCTATTATCGCACAATTTGTACTTGCCCAAAAGCCCAAGGCAAGTGGGTAAGGAATTGGCGTAACTAGGAATAACCTATCACTGTCACCTTAATATGAGATCCCTTTCTATTTAGGAGTATGTCAAGACTACCCCAGGGGAGATGTCCTCGGTGACCTGGGGGGTTTGAGAAGGCTAAGGAAAATAGTCACAAGGAAATCCTTCCCCTCTCACAGATCACTCTAATCAAAGGTTTCTTTTATGTCTTAAGGATGAAGCAAATGGATAATGTTGTGTACTTGCCTAGAACAAGACAACAAGGCAAACGGGGCACTTTCCAAGTACCAGATGATTGTTAGTACTTCATAAGACAATAAACCTTCATAAAATGAGCTAGCTGATTATGAATTTGCAGCAATGCAACAATTTATAACAACAAATAATATCTTATAATAGCCACAAGATTCATGCTTTGAAATTGCTTGAAAAAGACAATAAAAAATGAATTTAACTAGGCAAATTGATAGTAAATTGTCACAAGCAAAGTTGGCAACGATTAGCTAGATTTTAATGTCACTTTTGCAGAGATTTTGCTGTAGTTAGATGGCTGTAGATATCTTTTGCAACAGCAGCAAGTTTAAATGGTCAAAAGTGCAATAAAACCACACACAAAACTAGCACTTACCTAGTAGATTCACTAGCAATTGTCACAATTGAATTTTGAATGGTTCTAGTGCAAGTTATGTGGGTAAATGTGCCAAATTAATGTATGTTTATATGGTTGTAGCAATGTTTTGCTACAACAACAAGTTAGCTTAGGTGTTAGTCTAATTTAGGGTTAGAAAAAGTTAGTAAAGAGTTCAAGGATAAGAGTATAAGTGTTTCTTTGATCAATCACCACTTGTAGAAGGTAGTCTAATGCCTTTCTAGGGTAAATGGAGTGACTATTGGCAGCAACAAATCTTAATGGAGAGATAGCAATGATAATGATATGTTGAAGTGTGGAGAGGATAATAGAGGTGTTGGTATCCCAAGTCCTCAAAAATCCACTTCCAAGAGAAAATTTGCTAGAAAGTAACAAGGGTAGGCCCTAGTGGTTTTCTCTTTGCTTGAACAAAATGTAATAAAATATGAAATTGGGCAATGGAAGTAGGGTCACTAGAGTGATACAATGGTAGGGCTCTAGTATCTTCTCCAAATTAGGTGCCTTTCAATAGATTTTAGCACATGTAAGATTAAAGGGAAAAATATAATAACATATGTCATTCCCCTAGGGTTTCAAGCTAGCAATTTCATAATCTTAGACATGAAACAAGTAAAAATAACTATAAGCATTCATTCACAATAAATAAATGCATATTTCCCACTTACTTCACCAAGAATAATCTAGCAAATCACCCTAGTTGAAGATCCTCCATAAGAAAATAGCCAAAATGCACCAAAAATTGCCTCCTTCAAGAAGTGCACACCAATAGTTTCAACCAAATACACTTAAGGGAGGCTGAATTTCAGACCTCTACTTAGTGATCAATGAATGATGATAAAATACAAGTGTTTTATCTCTTATTGATACAATGACAATGACCTTTAATTGTCTTTTAGGTCACAAAAGGCCGATAAGGCCAGTTTACATCAAAAATCCAGTTTCTACATAAAATTAACAATTTAAACCTTAATTTCACTTTAGGGATGATGTCATGCCCCTCTTAGGGTGACGTTAGGCCCCATCATGAAATGCTAGGCCTCTAAAGTGAAACATTAGGCCTTAAAAGGCCTCAGAAGTTGCCACATGTGCCAACTAGCACCAAACCGTCCTCATGCCAAACCCTAACTAGATGACGTCAAGGGTCAATATGGTGACGTCAGGGGGCTTCAAGGGCCAACGTCATGGTGGAAGGGTAACACCCCCGTGGGTCTATTTCTACCAAAGTGTCTCAGGGGAAACGTTCTTCTTCTTTCCCGGTGCCATCCTCTGGTGTCTCTTTGCCCCTGGTTGGGGTCACATCATCCATCTAGTGGGCTGTTAGCCCCATGGAGGTCCGGGTTAATCATCTCCCCATAGGTACCTATCCACCAGGCATGGTCCTGCAGCAACAACAAGTACACCCTCCATGGGCTCATAAGTCACATGGATCATAGCAATGTCAATCACATTAAATAATCAAATTACCTAAACATGTGCATCAAACCCCCCTTTACCTAGACAAATGCTCAAAGACGCTATGCAGTTTAACAAGCCAAGTTTGGAGAGGGTTTCATGATGTCCTATTGGGCTAATCATCCTCAAGTTTGGGGTGTTTCCTAGGTGAAGATCAATCTAGGTCACGTAAGTGTATGAAATAGTGTAGGGAATGTTTGGGCAAGGGGTGCAGTGATAACAGGGAAATGTGAGTCTTACCTGTGGCTGCCTCTATAGAGGGCGAGTTGCACCTTGTCATGGATGCCATTGTTTCCTAGCCCATTTAATGCCTTTTATTCTTTGTCTTATTGCTTTTTATTTTCAAGGGAAAAGGTGGGGGACATTGTCCTAGAGTGGTGACCAGTGGTGACAACATTACCCACAAGCCCTTCACAAAAATGAGAAGGTTGGCTCGTGATGAGACCTCCTTTCTCTTGGCTATTGCACTAAGAGCCACTACCTTGGTTTGGTGACCAGATAGATGGTAGTGTCATACTGCTACATGCCCATGGACCTAATAGGCTGGCTCATGATGAGACCTCCCATCCACCAACTAGAGCTTGAGTTTTATTTTATCTTACGGGTCCCCTTTTCTTACTGAGAAGCCTTTTAATTGCTTTCTTGGGAATCCCTGGGTGAAGCATCTCAAGGTTTTATTTTGGATTTTAACTCTTGCGAGCTACTTTTACCCTCTGGGCCTTTAGCTCCTTCTTCCCACAAGGCAAGGTACAACCCTTACTAGTGTGGAAAACCCAAAGCTTGAACCAAGGTAGGGGAAGATGAGAGGGACAATGATGAAAAGTGGTAAGTATGGAAGGAATGGATGATGACCTTTCATAGACCCACCTAGTGGCAACTCATCCCTAAGGGAACCAACTTAATAAAGCATTATGTCACCCCCCAGGTATGAACAAGTTAAAGAGCATAATTTCCAAGCAAACGTTATGAAACAAAGGAGAGTTCAGTGCAACATATTCAAATGCTTCGAAAATTAGAGTGACACATACCATGATACCCAGACTCATTACCTCATGGAGAAAGACCCGTTGTTACTTCAGGACCAGGTAGGTGGGATGGATGTTGACGCTGTTGATAGATGGGATCCACTGAAGAAAATATGGGCCCTCCAGGGCCAATCTCAAGTTGTATGGATCTCGATAGTCCATGTCTAGGACCTATGGGCCTCAAGACATAATCTCCTTAGTTATCCCTAGGATAAGGGATAACATCTGGCTCCAACTCAGGGACATGTGCTCACCGTAGAGCCCATGAGAACCTCAACATCTCTGGCATGACCTGTAATCTGCTAGATCTCAACAAAAGGAATTAGTAATCTTTGGGGTGGTGATACAATGGAATAAAAGTAAGCAAGCATATATATACATAATGGAAAACTACAATGTGAAAATGAAACTATACTAGCATGATATGCAGATGGTATATACAATGGATGCAAATGCCTACCTACCTCTACTTACTTGTTGGTTGAATGTTAAGTGTAGTCAAATAACCAGTGAAGCCATCGTAGCAATATCTCATAATACCCGCCTCTGTGCTTTATCATCAACCAAAACAATGATAAGTTAAGCACAAAAATAACATGAGTTAGAACATGTATCACATCATCGAAAAGCATAAATTATAGCTCATGGAGGCGGGTGGGAGGGACAAAATTATGCCAAGCCACACTTCTAGGAAAGTGCTCGATCCATCTCAGAAAGGGATCATGAAAAATCAAAGCCTCAAAAAACTAACCCAAAAAGTTTGAAGGTTGGCTACCTTGGACGTCTTCACATCCTGAGGTTTGGGAAAGGACTAGCAAGAACCTAGAGTACGACTCACATTTTTTTAAGGGAAGGATGAAAGATTGAGATAACAAATTTCTTCTTGAGGTATTCAACCTACCTTTGAATTCTAAAAGTAAGCTTTGCCTCAGAGAAAACTTAAGATAAAGGACATGCTTCCCAACTACACCTTTAGTAACATAGCGAGATAAAATAGTCGAAGGGAGCTCGAAAACATTGTCACAAGGATCCTTCTCTGAGCAAGCGATGTCCTCACCTTTATCAATATCTGAGCACAACGATGGTTGATAATCTTCTTCATGGAAAAAATCTAAGTGCTCAAAGGAATATTCATCAAAATCCTCAAGGTATGACCGAAAATCTGTAGGAGAACATAACACCAGGTCATCCTTGGGTGTCTGAAAAATGTTTGTAATCATATGATCTCCTTGTTGTCAAATGTCAAAATTATTAGTAACCTCATATGATAGTTGTAAAGGCAACTTTTGGAAATGACCCTCATTGTCATAAATGGGATCCCCATCATATCCAATCACATCCCATTTATGTTTTCCGACATGTATGAATTCATCAATATTATCAACAAAGTCATCACCTTTATCATAACATGAAGGGATTAAAACATCCAAGGGCTCCTTTGACATTTCTTCACTTTCCAAATCATAAAATAAAGCATTATCAAACTCTTGGAAAGGAAAATAACTTACCATTTGTACTTCTTCTTGTGTAGGAGCTTCGAGGATTTGGATAACTTCATTAAATGGAAGAGCATGCATCATTGTCTCGTCCTCATGACTTGACTCTACATTTTCAACTTCATAATAAGGGGGATCTGTCTTGTCCAAGGATTCCCTTTCTTCTTCCCCATCTGAATCACAAAATAAGGTATCATAAAAAACTTGAAAAGGAAAGTGACTAACCTCATCCCCTTCTTCTCGTGCAGGAGGAATGGGCTCCTGAATGGATTCATTAGAGGGAGGAGCACACATCAATACTTCATCATCGTGTTTGATATCTTCAGGCTCTCGCTCTTCAACCATGTCGTCATTATCCTCGGTAGAAGCATGAGTAACTTCTTGCTCTTCCTCATGGGATTGGAAACCCCCATTAGGATCCTTCTCCTCAACCTCCTATTGGTCGATGACTTGTTCCCTTCTTTCAAATATCTTAAGGGAGACTAATCTCTCCAGAATAAGAGTATCTGGGGTATCTTTGGGGTCATCTACTTCGATTTCTAGAGAAAGGATGTGTTTTCCTTTGAACAAAGAGATATTCACCTCGATTTGTATGACCATGTAATAGGCATCATTGATTTTTTTTGCCCCTTTTTATTGAGGAGGAACCCTAAATGCACTATGAGTGCATTGGTATAGAGATAAACGAGGTACTTGTCTCCAGGACAATGGCTTCTTGGAATCTGATACAACAAGTTCTCAAACCTATCCTGGAATTCCCTTACGGTCTCATTCTTAGTTTGTTTTATATACTCGAGTCTGTTCAATAGCATTTGGGTATCTTCCAATTTAATACCCCATCTCTTGAGAAAGGTTTCTTCTAACTGGTTCATAGATGTGATGCTAGCATCAAGGAGATCATCATACAATTCCCTAGCATTGCCATGAAGAGTGGTAGAGAAACGTTTCATTGCCAAATCCTCAACATCGTCATTGATAGGGGGGAGTTGAAAGAAAGCCCAAAAGTTATTCATGTGATTGTCGGCTCTAACCCCATCACTACCAGTGAATATAGGGAGCCATTTTTCATATCTCGGGGGCATTTGTCGTGGGTAACCTAGAATTTTACTCATATCCAAGGGTTTAAAATTTCCTAGGTCCCATTGAGAAGCCATGGTTGGCTTAATCATTAGTGGAGTCACCAGATATTCCTTTTAGGGATCATCAAATTGAAAAGAGGGAATCACCCTCAACGGAGTCGCCAGGTAAGCTTCATAAGATAAGGGCTTTGAGGGAAAGGCTTACTGAAAAAGTGTCGTTGAGGAATATTGACTTAGTGTTCCCCGACAACGACACCAAAATGTTATCGCACAATTTGTACTTGCCCAAAATCCCAAGGCAAGTGGGTAAATAATTGGTGTAACTAGGAATAACCTATCACTGTCACCTTAATAGGAGATCCCTTTCTATTTAGGAGTATGTCAAGACCACCCTAGGGGAGACATCCCTGGTGACCCGGGGGGTTTGAGAAGGCTAAGGAAAATAGTCACAAGGAAATCCTTCCCCTCTCACAGATCACTCTAATCAAAGGTTTATTTTATGTCTTAAGGATGAAGCAAATGGATAATGTTTTGTACTTGCCCAGAACAAGACAACAAGGCAAAGGAGGCACTTTCCAAGTACCGGATGATTGTTAGTACTTCATAAGACAATAAACCTTCATAAAATAAGCTAGCTGATTATGAATTTGCAGCAATGCAACAATTAATATCTTATAATAAACACAGGATTCATGCTTTGAAATTGCTTGAAAAAGGCAATAAAAATTGACTTTGACTAGGCAAATTGATAGTAAATTGTCACAAGCAAAGTTGGCAATGATTAACTAGATTTTAATGTCACTTTTGCAGAGATTTTGCTGTAGTTAGATGGCTGTAGCTATATTTTGCAACAACAACAAGTTTAAATGGTCAAAATTGCAAGAAAACCACACACAAAACTAGCACTCACCTAGTAGATTCACTAGCAATTGTCACAATTGAATTTTGAATAGTTCTAGTGCAAGTTATGTGGGTAAATGTGCCAAAGTAATGTATGTTTATATGTTTGTAGCAATGTTTTGCTACAACAACAAGTTATCCTAGGAGTTATTCTAATTTAGGGTTAGAAAAAGTTAGTAAAGAGTTCAAGGATAAGAGTATAAGTGTTTGTTTGATCAATCAACACTTGTAGAAGGTAGTCTATTGCTTTTCTAGGGAAAATGGAGTCACTAATGGCAGCAACAAATCTTAATGGAAAGATAGAAATGATAATGATATGTTGAAGGGTGGAGAGGATAAGAGAGGTGTTGGTATCCCAAGTCCTCAAAAATCCAGTTCCAAGAGAAAATTTGCTAGAAAGTAACAAGGGTTAGGCCCTAGCGATTTTATCTTTCCTTGAACAAAATGTAATAAAATATGCAATTGGGTAATGGAAGTAGGGTTACTAGAGTGCTACAATGGTAGGGCTCTAGTATCTACTCCAAATTAGGTGCCTTTCAAGAGATTTTAGCACATGGAAGATTATAGGGAAAAAGATAATAACATATGTCATTCCCCTAGGGTTTCAAGCTAGCAATTTCATAATCTTAAACATGAAACAAGTAAAAATAACCATAAAAATTCATTCACAATAAAGAAATGCATATTTTCCACTTACTTCACCAAGAATAATCTAGCAAATCACCCTAGTTGAAGATCCTCCACAAGAAAATAGTCAAAATGCACCAAAAATTGCCTCCTTCAAGAAGTGTGCACCACTAGTTTCAGCCAAATACACTTAAGGGAGGCCGAATTTCAGACCTCTACTTGAGTGATCAATGAACGATGATAAAATACAAGAGTTGTCTCTCTTATTTATACAATGAAAATGACATTTAATTGCCTTTTAGGTCACAAAAGGCCGACATGGCCAATTTACATCAAAAATCCAGTTTCTACTTAAAATTAACAATTAAAACCCTAATTTTACTTTAGGGATGATGTCATACTCCTCTTAGGGTGACGTTAGGCCCCATCATGGAACGCTAGGCCTAAAAAGTGAAACGTTAGGCCCCAAAACACCTCAAAAGTTGTCACACGTTCCAACTAGCACCAAACCGTCCTCATGCCAAACCCTAATTGGATGACGTCAAGGGTCAATATGATGACGTCAGGGGCCTTCAAGGGCCAACGTCATGGTGGAAGCCAAAGACCCCCCTTGGTCTAGGCCTACCAGAGTGTCTCAGGGGGAACACTCTTCTTCTTTCCTGGTGCCATCCTATGGTGTCTCTCTACCCCTGGTTGGGGTCACAACATCCATCTAGTGGGGTTTTAGCCCCATGGAGGTCCAAGCTAATCATCTCCCCATACGTACCTGTCCATCGGCCATGGTCCTAAAGAAACAACAAGTACGCCCTCCATGGGCTCATAAGTCACATGGATCATAGCAATGCCAATCACATCCTATAATCAAATTGCCCAAACATGTGCATCAAACCCCCCCTTACCGAGAAAAATTCTCAAAGACGCTATGTAGTTTAACAAGACAGGTTTGGAGAGGGTTTCAAGATGTCCTTTTGGGCTAATCCTCCTCAAGTTTGGGGTGTTTCCCAGGTGAATATCAATCTAGTTCATGTAAGTGTATGAAATGGTGTAGGGAATGTTTGGGCAAGGGGTGCAGCGATAGCAGGGAAATATAGGTCTTACTTGTGGGTGCCTCTATAGAGGGCGAGCTGCACCTTGTCATGGATGCCATTGTTTCCTAGCCCATTCAATTCCTTTTATTCTTTGTCTTATTGCTTTTTATTTTCAATGGAAAAGTTGGGGGACGTTTTCCTGGCGTGTTGACCAGTGGTGACAACGTTACCCAAAAGCACTTCACGGAAATGAGAAGTTTGGCTCATGATGAGACCCCCTTTCTCTCGGATATGCCGCCAAGAGCCACTACCTTGGTTTGGTGACCAGATAGATGGTAGTGTCATACCGCTACATTCCCATGGACCTAATAGGTCGACTCATGATGAGACCTCCCATCCACCAATAGACCTTGAGATTTATTTTATCTTACGGGTCCACTTTTCTTACTGAGAAGCCTTATTGCTTTCTTGGGAAGCCCTGGGTGAAGCATCTCAAGGTTTTATTTTGGCTTTTAACTCTTGCGAGCTAATTTTACCCTCTGGGCCTTTAGCCCCTTCTTCCCGCAAGGCAAGGTACAACCCTTACTAGTGTGGAAAACCCAATGCCCGAACCAAGGTAGGGGAAGATGAGAGGGACAATGATGAAAAGTGGTAAGTATGGAAGGAATGGACGATGACCTTTCATAGACCCACCTAGTGTTAGAAATAATAGGTGTGCTCGTTTAACCATAGACAATATAACAATATTGTCACCCAAATATAGGCCGAAGCTAGCCCCGAGCACCTTAACCTTGACAGATAAAAATTCTGGAAGTAAACCCTAGGCCTAATAGCCATTCAATGTAATGTACATCTCTCCAAAGCTAGCACACAAGGCAGAAAGTCCAAACGATAACCAATAGAAAGTCCAAGCCTAAACTGAGAATACAGGTTGCAGTAGTTGCAACTGCAACTACTCTCCAGACTTTCACACTTACTCAGTTTTTGTAGTGCACACTCTTACATTTCTGTAATTGCGAGCTGTGTATGTCAAATGAGATCCGACATCCTGTATTTACACTACTCCTCCTGAGCTATCTGGGCCAACTTCTCATTCTGGAAGCTAAAAAACTCAATATTAAATCTTTCCTTTAGCCGACTTGTCTTCTAGGGTTATGTTCGATGCTTTAGTGTTTCTTCTTGCTTCCCGAAATATTCTATTCTTGTCAGGGTTACACATGGAGGTTAATACCTCCCGCATCTACCATAATATCAACACTCCCTCCTAGCTAGGGAGGTATTGAAAGCAATGGTCTTGAGCACAAACATACCATTCAATTGGTAGCATCATCATAGCCATACAGGCTATCTCATGATTAGATCACGAGTACCCTCATCATTATCAATATCATCTGACAACATCAACTGCATCATCTCTCGAAGCGATACTCCATCTGAGTAATCAGGTATGATACTGAATAAGTCACTCACTCCACTGAGTGATACAAGAACCATTCTTCTAATCTAGACATATGTCCTAGAAGAATAACTATTCCAACAGATGTTGGAAGCCAGACCATGGGCTATAAGGACTATTCTTCTAATCCAGACATACTTCATAGAAGAATAAATGTCCCGGACCATTTTCCGCCTAGAAAATGTCTGTCCACTGGCACACTGACTATCCATCTAGTTGATAATCATTTTCAACACTATTGATAGTCTACATGGCAATCAGAACAATGTCATTCAATAGAACACAACTGTGTCTATCCATAATAGTACCTGTTATCCTCATTTTTGGTTATCAAGATGATAACATGATAATGACATGGTGATAGAAGATCTAGCTCTTCTTTAAGATCATTTTCATGAAGAAAGTTACACTTGTCAATCTCTCAAAATCA
>ML850335.1:0-21993 GCA_009831015.1 Picea engelmannii
CAACCATTATCCTTCTTTATTTGAATGGTTTTGAAGGGCATTTTGGTTTTATCTTGAAGGAAACTATGACTGATAGTTTAGCAAAGGCCAAAGAGTATAACCTGCAGATTGAAGAAAATATTATTAGTTCCAAGATTGAACCTTTCCAGTTCCCCCATTCCAGAGAAAAACCTAAGGAGAATTTTTCAACCAACAGTGTATAGGATCCAATCACACTTTTGGCTAAAAGTTTGATCAAATGAATTCCTAGTTTGTCCAGAGCCAAAACTTGATCATGAACATGTTGATGAATTTAGATAGGCAACATTTTGCTCCAAGGCCTCAGTTTATCGAACAACATAGGTAAAACACATGATATAAACCAAAGCCACAACAAGAAGTGAAGGCACTTGATACCCTGAATCCCTTTGGGATGATCAACTTGGAAGGCTCACTGTGGAGTTTACCTTGTGAAGAACCCCGCCGGGAAGCTGAGTGTCCAAGACAAAAGGAAGAAGAGGATCCAAATTTTGTTGATAGGTTGAATTTTATAGATATAGTTTATGAAGCTGAGTTTGAGGAATACATTGACATCACATAAGAACAACTTGAAGAAGTGAGGAAGAGAAAATCTAGGCAATATAACTTGGAAATTTTGAACCAAATGGATGAGGCTTCAAAGGAGAGGTTAAGGAGAAAACATATATTGGCATACTCCGGGAAAGATAAAATACCAGTGGCACCTCCTCCAACACCAAAGATAGTGCCCACATATCCTCCACCACCTGTTCATGATTTACCTCTATAGCCCTCACCAACCATTGAGGAGTTTTCAACTCAACATTGGTGTGACCAACATAATGGGAAAGATGAACATGGTTGTGCCTTTGACCGAGATGTGAAATATTCCTTCTTTAAGGAAAAAAGTATTGAAAGATATGAAGCTACAGGATGAGTTCGAAGATCCTCAAATAATGTTAAACACCCTTTATCATGGGAACTGAAGAGAACACAACCCCCCTTTTTATCCTTCTATGTGCATAAATGATACTCATTTGAAAAATTGTATGTTGGACTCTGGGGCATCAACAAACATGATGCATTTGAAGGTCATGAAACAACTAGGTTTGAGGACAAACCATCCTTATGGAAACGTTTGTGGCATCGATTCAAAGAAAGTCAAGGTTTATGGTCTGATAAAGGATTTGAAGGCTTACTTAAAATCATTCCCCCACATTGAAATCAATATGAATTTGGTTGTGACCGAATGACCAAATGATTGGAGCATGCTCTTGTCAAGAAGTTGGACTGCTAACCTTTGAGGTTTTCTCAATATGGACCTAACTCATGCGCATATCCCTATGTGGGATGGGACATTTGAGATTCTTTATAGTCAACTAGTTTCCAAGAACCATGTAATTGATCCAAATGGCATCACATATTGAAGTGATTGTGAATATGACATGACACCTCAGATCATATATTATGATCCTTGAGAGTTACATTTTACTGGAGAATATTTTATTGATACACTACTACCAAAGTAGATAAGTATAAGGAGAAACTTGCGAAATACTAGGGAAAGGACCCATGATCCATCAAGATACTCAAAAGGGATGTGGATAAGAAGGATCAAGAACGATAACATGCTATCAAAAATAAATTCAGATTAGATCATCTCACACAATGTTACATTGAATATGTGTCGTATGTTGAATTCGATGAAGGAAATCTAACACTCATGTGGGATAAAAGGAAGGGAAAGCCAAAGCATGACAACAAAAGTGAAATTCTATGGCTTGGCCCTTACATTATCAAGAAGAAGTCTGAAAAGAGTACTTATTATTTATCTGACATGGATGGAAGGAAGATACCATTACCAATTGATGGGTCTATCCTTCGACCCTACATAGGCGGGAGCAGATTTCTATGGGCCTCGGGCCCTAGGTAAGTAGGTAGGTCATTTTCTTTTCTACATTGCATTTGTGTGTTCATGTCATTATAGGGTAGTTTCATTTTCTTTCATTTTATAAGCTTTGTTTTACATATTTTTTTTCTTTCATTTATGCATAGTTGTTATGATGAATTTTCTTGAATTATTACATGTTAGTTACAAGTTTTTGAAAAAATGCAAAAAATTTTCCTTTGAGAAAGCTTATAATTGTCAATTTTGAATTTTTTGAATTTTTTCTTATATGGATAATGGGGTGAGTTAGCCACCCTCCGATGATTTAATATTTTTCTTGAGTGTGTGTAGGCACAAGTCATACCAGGAGTTGTTGAGGTTCTCATGCGCTCTACGGTGAGCACATGTCCCCATGTAGGAGCCAAATGTTACCCCCCAACCTAGGGGTAACTAAGAAGATGATGTCTGGAGGCCTATAGTTAGTGCACATGGAGTGTTGAGAGCCATATGACCGACATAGCCCACATTGAGTAGATATAACCCCTCCTCGCCACCACACATCACCACTCATTTTCACAACATAACAACATTCGCCACACCAACTTTACCTAGAAAATACAACATGCAGTCTTGCTTCATGAGGTAACAAGTCAAGTCTCATAGTAAGTGTAACTTTAATATTTGAAACATTTGAGCATGTTGCAAAGAGTCCTGTCTTGATTATGGAATGTTTGCTTGGAAATTATATATTTTTCCTAGTAACTTTTGCTTGGAAACTTAGACGGTTTCCTAGTAAGTTGGTCACTCTCGGGAAAAGGGTTTGTATTGGGGGGTCTCCTTGAAGGGTCTTCATACCATTCCCACTCATAATTACCACTTTCTATACTTCTTCCCATGTGTTTCCTCATATTTTGGGTTTTTGGGCTTATTGACTCCAAGAAGGGCTTGTACCTCATTTCACGGGAAGAAGGGGCTGAAGGCCCATAGGTGTTAAAGCTAGCACTGTAAAAGTAAAAAGAAAAAAATTATCCTTCTATATGCTCACCCTAAGGTTCCGAGAACCATGGAACAGTTCTCCATAAAAAATGAAGGACCTCTAAAAAGAAATTAAATAAAAATGTCTCACTTGATGGGGGAATACATTGCGGTGTCTTTTAATTTCCACTGCATATGGAACTCAATGTGTTCTAACTTCAAGTGGAATTGTAGTGCTCTTTTAATTTTCATTGCATATAGCACTCAATGTTCATACCATAAAAATAAAGGAAAATAAAGGGCTTGGAAAAATGTTTCATTGCAAACGAAGGGATACAATGCACCCTCTACAAAGGAACCCATAGATGAGACAATATGAGCCCTTAATATGTCAAGAACCCCGTGCCCAAAAATATTACCCCAATACACCTCATACTCATTGCATGGTTTAGAGAGGATATCCTTGGGAAACATTCCTTGACTTGGGAATTGGCTCACCCAATAAGGCACCATGGCACCCCTCCCATACCTAAATTTGGCAAAGTTTATAAGGTCTTTGAGCATTTGTTTAATTTGAAAAGGGGGGAC
Organism: Picea engelmannii; assembly: GCA_009831015.1. NCBI lineage: Eukaryota > Viridiplantae > Streptophyta > Pinopsida > Pinales > Pinaceae > Picea > Picea engelmannii. Next base: position 3,449 of record ML850335.1, read on the forward strand.
TTAATGCACTTGTTTCAGTGGTTATTTTATTAAATGTGGCTTAGTTGGCATGATTCATGTGACTTGTGGACCCTTGAGGGGTGTATTTGATTGTCTTTGCAGGACCTTTCCTAGTGAAAGCTATTCATGGAGGGACTAAGCCACTTGGACCTTCATAGGGTCTTGAAATTCCAATGGATATATGTTGCACCCCACACATTGGAGGAATATGATGATGAAGGCTTCACCTTGGGGGATGTATTCAACACTTGGACGAGGCCCAAAAGTATGAAGAGGATATGACGTCACCATCCTATTCCCAAACATCCCTTCTTGGAGCATGATGTCACACTTTTGAGGGGACATTTGGCACATTTGGTGCACTTAGTGGCATTGTGGGCTTTGAACCCCACATTATTGCTTGATTTGGGGATGACGTGGCACCCTCCTATCTTGATGTCCTAGCCTTTGGAGGATTTCATTCACACATGCCACCTTGGAGAATAGTTTTGGGGGATTCCATGCCATTAGTTTTCTATTTTGTATCCTATGTGGACAAAAAGAACAAATCTCTATACTAGTTAAGAATTCTAATTTTGGTTTTAGCCTAAAATTATGGATTTAATTGTAATGTGGAAAAACTATGACTTGGGTTTTCCTCTATAAATATCTATAAATAGAGGCAAGTCATTTTCACTTGAACATAACTCATCACTTGATAATATTACTCTTTGGACTGCAATTTCGTCCCTCTTGGAGAATTCCAGCCTCTCTTTTTACTGTGCAAATGGATGAAAGGTCTTGTTTTGGAATCTCTAAAGGCTAACGATTTCTCTTGGTGGTCTCTCTTGGAAAATTGTTGAATGATTTCTTAGTAGTAACGGTTTATTTCATGCTTTCTCTTGGATTTGGTGAGTAATTTATGCAATCTATTGTTATCTTGCTTGTTTAAATTCAAGAAAAATATCTTAAACCCTAAGAGGAGTAAAAAGTCTTACACCCTCCACCAACGTTTATTCTTCTTTCCTTTTGAAGGGGTATAAGGATTTACACAAGGAGTAAGAATGTTTACACCCTTTTTGAAAGGATTAGCTAGGGTTTATTTCTCTAGGAAGTAAGAGATATTACACCCCTAGAATATTTTAAACCCTAGTTCATCTTGGATTCCAAGCTAGGCGATTTGGAAGGATTGTTGTTTCCTTGGGTTTTATAAGGGGTTAAATATCAAGAAATCTTGTTCTTCCTCTTTGGTTAGTTTTATTTCCAAGGAAGAGACTCCATTCACCTAATAACAAGGAACTAATCTTTGCATTGGATATTGTTATTTGTTACAATGGTAAACGTACAAATTAAGGAATTGAAATTGATCAAGTTGGATTTAAATTATACATGATTTAGAATCTTTTCCACATCAAGGGAATCTCAATTTTTCAAGTGATTATTGTGTTGTAATAAACATTAAGATACAACCATTAGGGCTGCAAAAAACACTTTTTCTCATACAATTTCTCTACTTTTCTACCGCTGAAATTTGCTTGTGAGCTGTGATAATTAATCTATTGGTAAGGGAATATTGTTTGGACGATTTACTTGTTGATTTTAGTGGTTATAATTTTCTGTTGTAGTAAACGTTTTCTATAGCCATAGGGCTGTCACAACCATTTCTGATAAATTTCTTTTACAACACTCTTTTGCCATCAAAATCTTGGTTTAAGCATTGGAATATCGTTTACTAATTACAAACTTTGTTGTCCAATATCATATGTTGATTTTGATGGTATGATTTGCAGCTGTTATAATTCTATTGTTACTCATATATCTCTTTTATACACTACAATTTTGGGACAACAAGAATTCTTTTTGTTTTTCCTCTTGTCTTAGGGCTTATTTTATCATACATTGTCTTGTTTTGGGCTGTCTAACAATTGTTTTGCAGGTACTATCAATTGGTAGCCTCTTCCTTGACCTATACTCATCCTCCACCAGGGCTCAAGATACTTTAATTGTGACCTATAGGTGTGTATCCTTTATCTCTTAGCCCTTTCCCTTACAATCCCCCTAGTGTCACCCGAGAAGCCTCCCTTGTGTTGGACTTGTCCATCACTAAAACGAGGGGGATATATATTGAGGTGAAAATGATAGGTATCCCCAGTTGTGTCACACATCTGTTGTTTGGGTCAAGCTTTTCCCTTTTTATCGCACAATATGCACTTTCCCAAAGCCCAAGGCAAGTGAAATGAGATTGGCGTAACAAGGGGGTGACATATCATTGCCACCTTAATAGGAAACCCCTTTTTGTTTAGGAGTATGTTAAAATTACCCTGAGGGAGACTTCCCTAGTGACCTGAAGGGTTGATGAAACTAAGGAAAAGATGCAAGAATACCCACTTCTCACTTGTCACTCAATTCAAAAGGTTTTTTTTTTTGTCTTAAAGAGACAAAACAAAAGTAATGGATGAGGTGTACCTGCCCAAAACAAGACAACAAGCAAAAATATGACAATTTTCAAGTACAAAATGATGTTAGTGCTTCAATAGGATGATCAACCTTTGAAATATAAGATGGCTGATATAAAATTGCAGCAATATGAAAGTTTACAACAACAATAAGTATTTTATAACAAATGCAAGAAATATGCCTCAGAATTGCTTGAAAAGACAATAAAAAGGTAGCTTTAACTAGGAAAAATGATAATCAACTATCACAAGAAATTTCTGAAGTGTCTAGCTAGCATTAAAGGTCAGTTTTGTAGAAAATTTGCTGCAGTTAGATGGCCGTAGCTATCTTTTGTAACAACAACAAATATATTAGTGATTTAGGCTAAGCTAGCGTTAGTTTTAGTTAGTGAAAGCTAGAAAGTTCAAGGTTTGAGTGTTGGTTTGATCTCTCCACAAAAAGAGTGTAAGGACTAGTGCCTTCTAAAGGGTTATGGAGTCAATATTTCAACAAACATTCATTTGAAGTAAAAAACAAAATGATTATGTTACCCAAGTAAAATGTGAATCTAAGAAGAGTAGTGACTTAAGTCTTCTTAAGATTCAACCTTCGAGGAGGTGAGCTACTAGGGATTAGGAACTTCTAGGCCATATTGGTTTTCCTCCTTCTTAGATAGTTGAAGAAATATTTATATGAAATTACAATTGATCAAGACCTATAAAGAGATAACACTTTAGGGCTTTAGAGGCTTGTCAATATAAACCAATTAGGCTGAGTCTAGCAAATACAAAGTGAAGAAGTAGTAACTTAAGTTCTTCGCTTCTAAGGTTTATCAAGCATGCAATTTCATAATCTTTATCACGAGAAAGAAAATATACCATAACCATCCAAAAGTAATGACAAAAATAAGATTTAATTACTTCACCAAGAATAATCATGCATGGAAACACTAGATTACCAATTGACTTCACCAAAATTGATCCAAGTTGCAAGTAGAAGACTCCAAGGAGAGGTGTGCATCAGAATTTCAGCCAATAAACCCTAAGTAGGGCACAAATTTCAGTCCACTTTCTCTTGTGTGAGGAGTTGTTATCATAAAATGAGAGTACTTTATCTCTATTTATACAAAACTTTGACACTTAATTAATTTTAGGTCAAAATTAAGGCCAACCTGGCCAATTTACATTAAAATCCAAATTTTACATAAACAAAATTAATTATCATATGAAGACACCTCTAAGGGTGACGTCATGTCCTTCTAGGGTGACATTGAGGCCCCAAGGTGGAACGTTGGGCCTATGATGTAGAATGATTGGCCTCCAAAGGCCCAAGATGATGCCCACATGTGCCACCAAGCTCACAATTGCCTCCAAAATAAAAACCCTGGATTTGGATGACGTCTAGGGTCATGATGGTGACATATTGGGCCTTCTAGGGCCAACGTCCAAAAGGAAGAGAAAGATCCCCCTGGGTATAGGTCTGTTAGGGTGCCTCGAAAGGAAACATCCTTGTTTATTCTTGGCACAAGTCTTCAATGTCCTTTTCCCTTGGCTAGGGTTACAACCTCCATCTGTGGGCTTTAATCCCTCATGAAGGTCCGATCTAATAATTTCATCAAATGTACCTGTCCACCTGGGAAAGGTCCTATATAAACACCAAGTATGCCCTCCAGGGGTTCATAATTCACAGGGATCATAGCATGTAAATCACATCCAATAATTAAATTACCCAAACAAGTGCATCAAACCCCCCTTAACCCAGACAAATGATCAAAGGCGTTATGCAATTTGACAAGTTTGGGTTTGGACAAGATCTCATGGTGTCCTATTGGGATAACCTTCCTTAAGTTTGGGGTGTTTCCCAGGTGAGATCCAATCTAGGTCATGTAAGTGTATGGGGTGGTATGAGGTAAGTGTTTGGGCATGGGGTGAAGTAATAACAAGGAAATGTAAGTCTTACTTGTGGGTTCCTTTGTAGAGGGAGAAATACACCTTGTCATAAATGAAATTGTTTCCTAGCCCATTCACTACCTTTTATTCTTAGATTTAGTTCCTTTTGATCTTTTTCTTTTGTGATTCAAGGGAAAAGTTGAGGGAAACTGTCTTGGCTTGATGACCAGAGGTGACAATGTTATCCACAAACATTTCATGGAGATGAGAAGGATGGATCGTGATGAGACCCCCTTTCCCTTGGCTATGCCACCAAGACCAGATAGGTGGTAGTGTCATACCATTACATGCCCATGGTCATAATAGGACGATTCGTGATGAGACCGCTTATCCATAAACTAGTACCTTGAGTGTTTATGTATCTTATGGGTTCCCTTTTCTTACTGAGAACATTTTTACTTATTTCTTGGGAATCCCTAGGCGAATCATATAAAAGGTTTCAATATTGGATTTTAACTGTTTCCAACTAATTTTACCCTCTAGGGATTTAGCCCCTTCTTCCCACAAGGCAAGGTACAACCTTTCCTAGTGTGGCCAATCCCAATGCCTGAACAAAGGTAAGGGGAGATGAGAGAAAAAAATATGGAAAGTGGTAAGTATGGAGGGAATGGACGATGACCTTTCATAGACCCACCCAGTGGCAACCCATCCTAAAGGGAGATATACTTACTAGGGCACCATGTCACCCTTACAGGCATGAAAAAGGAAAAGAGAATAATTTCCAAGCAAACATCATGAAATGAAGAAGAATTCATTGAAACATATTCAAGTGCTTCAAAAATCAGAGTGACACATACCATGATACCCAGACTCATTACCTCATGGAGAAATACTTACTGCTACTTCAAAACCAAGCTGGTGGGATGGATACTGCAGCTGTTGATAAATGGACTGCACTAAAGAAAATATGGGTCTTATGGGACCATTCTCAAGTTGTCTTCCTCTCGTTACTCCATGTCTAGGACCTATGGGCCTCGAGCCATGACCTCCTTAGTTATCCCTAGGGTAGGGGATAACATCTGGCTCCAAATCAGGGACATGTGCTTACTGTAGAGTGTGTGAGAACCTCAATATATCTGGTATGACCCGTGCATGCTGAATCTCAACAAAAGGTATCAATAATACTTAGGGTGGTGATATCACCCCTTGTTCATATATGATATAATAAAGAGCATCTCTAATCTAACATATGATCATGTATATACAAGTGAGATTAAAAAAAAATATGTAACTACAACTGTATTAATATGAAATGCAATGGTATATACAATGGATTCAAAATGCCTACCTATCTATCTTACTTGTACTTACCTGTCATGCTGCCGGTGGGAAGTAACGCTTGATGTGGATAACATTCACAGGTAGCTTAAAACATTCTCCTTCAAGCATTGTTAAATTAAAAGAGTTTGTTCCTGCTTGACTCATAATCTTGTAAGGACCTGTCCATAATCCATTCAATTTCTTGTGCATACCAGGTTTCTCTCTTCTTTTGTCCCATAATAACACTAGGTCCCCTTATTTGAAATCCCTCTCCTTTTCTTTGTGATCAAAAGTGTTCTTAAAATTCAATTGACTTTTTTCCATCTGACTTAAAGCAACCCTCGCGGGTTCATCTAATTCCACCAACTGGTAAATTTATCCCTAGATTTCTTCTTCTTATGTGGTTTATTGTTGGACGAAGCAGAGGATAGGGATTTGGATATTCACAGGTAGTTTATCCTCCAACCCATATACTAGTTCAAACAAGGTTTTTCCTATTGAGGTCTTTGTTGTTATGCGATCTGCCCACAGGGCATACTTGATCTTGCTATCAAATGCCTTCTTATTTTCTCCCACAACCTTCTTGATTACATTCATGAGATTCTTGTTGCTTGATTCTGCCAAACCATTTCCCTAGGGGTAGTAGTTTGACGAATGGGATAGATTAATACTATATTTAAAAAAAGTTATGCTAATGCAAGGGAGCTAAAATCTTTGGCATTGGCAGTTGTGATTTTAGATGGTACTCCAAATATTGCTATGATTCTTTCTTCCAAGAAGTTCATGAACACCTCCTAAGTATCCTTTTTTGTGGGAACAACCTCCACCCATTTGGTAAAGTAATATGTGGCGGTCAAAATCCGTAACCATTCCTTGAATTATCCTTAAATTCACTAACAAAATCCAAACCACATTGTTGAAAAGGGGTTTCTACAATCATGGGTTTTAGAGGTTGTGCCGAGAGTCTCTGTTTACTGGCAAAGTATTGACAAGGTTGGAATGACTAGACATATCGGTATGTATCAACAAATAATGTTGGCCAATAATATTCGACTCTCAAGATCTTATGAGCGGTATTACAGGAAACAAAGTGCCCGCCACAATATCCAGAGTGAAACTCCCTTAAAAATTTGTTAGCTTCATCTTTGTTGACACATCTAAGGAGAAATCCATCCAGGTCTTTCCAACCAATACCATCCTCATTTAAGCAGTACTTCATAACTTTAAGTCTTAAAGTCTTAATACCATCCTCACTAGGTGGTCCGGGCACGATAAGTTCTTAAGGTAATAAATTATGTCATAATACCATTCATCGTGTTCTAGTTCACTTACCACCATATTCACTTGCTTGTTTTCTTCGATTTGTATGTCTTCTTCATTGCTTTCAGTCAACATTTGAGCTAACCCTTGTCCCTTTACAATCTTAGTGGGCTTTATTTCTAGGTCATATTCTTGGATCTTGGAAAACCACTTACCCCTAGTACCCATACAATGTTGTTGTGATAAAACATCCTTCACTACTGGGTAAGGGACATAAGCCTTAATCTTGTTATAGCCCACATAGTTTCTAAAATGCTTGAGATATTTCACCATGGCATAGGATTGCTTTTCGGTAATTGAATAATTCAATTCTAAATCACTAAGGACTTTTCACATGAAGGAAACATGGTGTTCATGATCACCGACATCCTTTTGCAACAAGACACCTGCAATGGTATCTTGAGAAGAAAAAGAGAGTATCACGAAATCACGTGAGTAATTAGGGATAACCAAAACCGCGGCTTGGGAAATGGCATTCTTTATATATTCAAAATAGTAGAGACCTTTATCATCCCATATGAATGCTACGTCTTTCTTAAGCAAGGCACTCATGGGTTTTATTCTTTCAACAAAATTTGGAACAAATATTCGAATGAAATTTATCTTCCCAAAGAATGATTGAAGGGTCTTTTTATTAGCAGGGGGATGTACACTTTTGATAGAATGGATTCTCTATGGGTCTATAGAGATTCCCCCTTCTGAAACTATGTGTCCCAATAAATTTCCCTTATATATCCCGAAAACAAACTTTTTAGTGTTCAAGGAAATTCCATATTTCCTACAACTTTCAAAGACAATTCTTAGGTATGAGATGTGATCTTTCCTTTCTTTTGACACGACTGTGAGATCATCTTGGTAAATTTCTATAATATTCTGGATTAGCTTCCTAAATTAAAATTCCATTGCTCTCTGAAAAGTTGAACCCACATTCATAAGACCAAATGACATTCTTAGGTACATGAATGTTCCCCATGGTGTAGTGAATGTTGTTTTGAGTTGATCCTCCCTTTTGAGTAACACTTGATTTTATCCAGAAAATCCATCTAGCATGGACATCATGCCTGCTCCGATGACCCTTTGTAATAAATGCTCCACATTTGGGAGGGGGTAATTGTCTTACAACGATAGTTGGTTAAGGTTCCAAAAATCAACACATAGGCGAATGTCACCACTTTTATTTCGAACAACTACCAAATTATACATCCATGATGAATGCATAATGGGAACTATGATACCAACATCTACCATTTTTTGGAGTTGCTTTTGTATCTAGTTTTCCAACTTAGGATTAATATGCCTTAGTTTTTGTCAGAAAGGTTTGATTCCTTCTGTCAAAGGTATATAATGTTGGATGACATCACTCCTATAAGCCTTCAAGTCATCATAAGTCCAAGAAAAGGAATCCTTAAAATCTCTAATGAGGTTACGTATTTCATTTATCTCTTCTTTGGTGGTTCCCTCTCCTATATTTACCATCCTAGGGTCTATCTTGGTGCCAATATTGAATTCCAAGACCTTATCTATTTGTTGTTTGGGGTTTTTTCCCTTGTACACATCATGCTTATAAAAAAGTTGTTCTAAAGGAATGCACCCCTTTGGAAGAGTATTATTTTGAAAATTTACTATCTCAAGGTACATAGACTCATATAGGAAATTTACTTGCGAATCGATGAACTCTCTACTATTTTCCATGAATCTAAGGATTTGACTATCATCTTCAAAAACTTGCCAATTCTCTAAGTTATCAGGAATCGATGGTCTAAATAGAACCTCCATTTTGCACAAATTATGGAGGGGGCCTTCACAAGGTTGCAAGGTAGATGCTGAGACAACTAAGGCATCTGCTACATAATTTTCCTCTCTGGGGATTGCTTCAATTCATACCACTTCAAGATATTTTTTAACAGACCTTGCAAAGTCTCGGTATCTTTTGAGTCTTTCATTCTTTGTGAAAAGTTTAGTAAAACTTGTGATACTATTAGGTATGAATCACTAATGAACCTCAAGTGTGTTATACCCTTATCAATAGCTAGATTAATACCTATATATTCAACAACGTTGTTCATCCAATGATATTAAAGCCTATAGGAGTAGAAAAAAGTTTATTTAGAAGGGGCAATTAGGATGATGCCTGCGCCTGAGACAAAAATCGAGTGAGCACCATCGAATTCTAAGGTCCATATTCCTTTAGGAGTTTTCCAGGGTTCATCTTTGGAGTCTCCTCCTTGAAAAAACCAACTTTCTTCTCCATTGTTCACACAAAGGAGTTGATCAGTGGGTTCTTCAGAAGCTTCAATGAGGCATCCAGTTATAGGTTCCTTGTGAAGAGTGAAAAATCCTCCCTCAGGATAGGGTATAATGGCCTTAGATCCTTGGTCTTGGAATCTTCCACCTAGTTTTTCTACCAAGTCTTTGCAGAGTAAGATTCCCCAACTACTTAATGTGTCTATCACTATTACATCGATCTTGAAAGATACATCAGGGCAAGCATGAAAGGTAACCACCAAGTCTTTGAAAAGACCATGTGTAAAACCATCCTGCATATCATTACGTGGTTGTGATATACTAAGTCCTAGTTGGTGCATGACCCTTTTAGTCATAATGTTTCTGGAAGTATCTAGGTCAAAAACGCAATTTTGGAGACGGAAATCATTGATCTGGAGGGTAACATAAAAAGGTGTGAGTTCACCGTATCTTGTCCCAATGCTTCAAAAATGAAAAAAAACAGGGGGGTCTCCTCCAAAATCATCTTTCTCAGTGATTTGTAAAGGTAAACATTCAATGTCTCCTTCCTCACCCTCCCAATATTCAAAGATATTTTCAGGAGGACTTAGATCCTCACAGGGCTCATGTTTTTTCTGAAAAAATCAAGGCATCTTTCATGCTTAAAAATCTCGTCTTCCAGGTACTGGTTACCTTAGGGAAAGTATCCAATTTAATGTCATTGTTTACTTCTAGTATCTATGGGAGATCATGTTCTTTTTATTCCATGCTTTCCTCATCAAACCATAATATGTCATCTTGGTTGTTGAAAAGATTGACCTGGGAAATGGAATTGCTCCATTTGAGATTTTATTCAATCCGAAAAGAACCATCTTTTGCTTCCTCGAGGTTTGTAGGAAATCAATTCTTGCGGATAGACTAGAAGTTTCCTTTGAAGGAATCTAAATATTGTAGGAGAATAACGCTTTCTGGTTGAAATATGGGCTCAATTCAACCAAGTAAGGTGTTAAACCTATCATTAATTTCCCTAACATCTTCGTCATTTTGTTTGAAAATTTTGAGGTATTGGGAATAAAGGGAGGCCATATCTTCCATCACACCCCATCTTCGAAGAAAAACTTGTTCTAAATATTCATGGGTTGTGAGGCTTTTGCTTAGGAGTTTAGTGTTCCATTTTCTAACATTTCCAGTGAGTGAGGCCAAGAAAAGTCTCATAAATGTGTCAGGATGTTCTTTCCCAGACTGATGGAACTCATAAGTCTCACACAATTTAGTCCAATGTGTGTTACCAGAAGCTCCAACCTCTCCTGAAAAATTGGGCATCCAAGAATCGGCATCTCTAGGGAGATCATGTAATCCTCCTTGGATATTGGCCAAATCTAAAGGGTCAAAGAGTTCTTTGGGGGAACATTTAGGAGGGACCATAGGGACAACATGAACTATATGATAATAAGGTGTATAATGACGTCCTCTATGGGTCGTCGTTAGTGGAGTCGCCAAACAATATTTTTTTTTAAATTATCAAAGGGATGAGGGAGTCACCCTTAGTGGAGTCGCCAGGTAATCTTTGTGAAAATAAGGCTTTGGATAAAGGCTTACCGAAAAAGTGTATTTGAGGAATATTGACTTAGTGTTCCCCGACAACAACACCAAAATTGTTATCACACAATCTGTACTTGCCCAAATCCCAAGGCAAGTGAAACAAGATTTGCATAACAAGGGGGTGACCTATCACTGTCACCTTAATAGTAAACCCCTTTTTGTTTAGGAGTATGTTAAAATTACCCCGAGGGAGACGTCCCTAGTGACCTAAAGGGCTGGTGAAACTAAGGAAAAGATGCAAGAATACCCCCCTCTCACTGGTCACTCAAGTCAAAAGGTTTTTTATGTCTTAAAGAGATGAAGCAAAAGTAATGGATGAGGTGTACCTGCCCAGAACAAGACAACAAGAAAAAATATGGAAGTTTTCAAGTACAAAATGATGTTAGTGCTTCAATAAGACGACGAACCTTTGAAATATAAGCTGGCTGATATAAAATTGCAGCAATATGAAATTTTACAACACCAATAAGTATTTTATAAGAGCTGTAATAAATATGCCTCAAAATTGCTTGAAAAGACAATGAAAAGGTAGCTTTAACTAGGAAAAATGATAATCAAATGTCACAAGCAATTTCTGAAGTGTCTAGCTAGCATTAAAGGTCAGTTTTGTAGAAACTTTGTTGTAGTTAGATGGATGTAGCAATATTTTGTAACACTGACAAATATATTAGTGATTTAGGCTAAGTTAGGGTTAGTTTTAGTTAGTGAAATCTAGAAAGTTCAAGGTTTGAGTGTTGGTTTGATCTCTCCACAAAAAGAGTGTAAGGACTAGTGCCTTTTAAAGGGTTATGGAGTCAAGAGTTCAGAAAACATTCATTTGGAGTAAACAAAAAGATGATTATGTTACCCAAGTAAAATATGAATCTAAGAAGAGTAGTAACTTAAGTCTTCTTAAGATTCAACCTTCCGGGAGGTGAGCTACTAGGGAGTAGGCACTTCTAGGCCCTAACGGTTTTCCTCCTTCTTAGATAGTTGAAGAAATATTTAGATGCAATTACAATTGATCAAGACCTATAAATATCTATCAATTTAGGGCTTTAGAGGCTTGTCAATATAAACCAATTAGGCTAAGTCTAGCAAATACAAAGTGAAGAAGTAGTAACTTAAGTTCTTCACTTCTAGGGCTTATTAAGCATGCAATTTCATAATATTTATCATGAGAAAGAAAATATACCATAACTATTAAAAAGTGATGACAAAAATAAGATTTACTTACTGCACCAAGAATAATCATGCATGGAAACACTAGATTACCAATTGATTTCACCAAAAATGACCCAAGTTGCAAGTAGAAGACTCCAAAGAGAGGTGCACATCACAATTTCAACCAATAAACCCTAAGTAGGGCACACATTTCAGTCCACTTCCTCTTGTGTGAGGATTTGTTATCATAAAATGAGATTACTTTATCTCTATTTATACAAAACTTTGACCCTTAATTAATTTTAGGTCAAAATTAAGCCCGACCTGGCCAGTTTACATTAAAATCCAAATTTTACATAAACAAAATTAATTATCATCTGAAGACACCTCTAAGGGTGACGTCATTCCCTTCTAGGGTGACATTGAGGCCCCAAGGTGGAAATTTAGTCCTAGGATGTAGAATTGTTGGCCTCCAAAGGCCCGAGATGATGCCCAGACGTGCCACCAAGCTCACAATTTCCTCCAAAATGAAAACCCTAGCTTTGGATGACATCCAGGGTCATGATGGTGACATCTTGGGCCTTCTAGGGCCAACATCCAAAAGGAAGAGAAAAATCCCCTTGAGTATAGGTCTGCTAGGGTTCCTTGAAAGGCAACTTCCTTCTTTATTCCTAGTACAAGTCTTCAATGTCCTTTGCCCCTGGCTGGGGTTACAACCTCCAATTATGGGATTTAAGACCTCATGAAGGTCTGACCTAATCATTCCCTCACATGTACCTTTCCACCTAGGCAAGGTCCTACAGTAACAACAAGTACACCCTCTAGGGGTTCATAAGTTACATGGATCATATCATGTAAATCACATCCAATAATTAAATTACCCAAACATGTGCATCAAACCCCCCTTAACCGAGGCAAATGCTCAAAGACGTTATGAAATTTGATAAGTTTGGGTTTGGAGAAGGTCTCAAGGTGTCCTATTGGGATAACCTTCCTTAAGTTTGGGGTGTTTCCCAGGTGAGAGCCAATCCAGGTCATGTAAGTGTATGAGGTGGCATGAGGTAAATGTTTGGGCATGGGGTGTAGTAATATTAAGGAAATGTAAGTCTTACATGTGGGTTCCTTTGTAGAGGGAGAGTTGCACCTGTTGGCATGTTTTATAGGCAGAGCATTCTTGTCATTGATGGAAAGTACAACAATGATGATGGCTTAAGTACAGGAAGAATGTGCCAGTCGGGCACCAAAAGTATTTTGGGAAGACGCAGCAGAGAAAGCTCGATAAGATCAGAAGAGATAGTGTAGAGTATGCGTGTTTGTCATTGATAGTGTAGAGTATGCATGTTTTTCATTGATGGCAAAGATCACGACCAACAACACAGGGATAATGGCATGGCAATGGCAAGTTCAACAAGTGATTGTTGGATCCCATTCAAAAGAGTAAACTCCAAGAGTCATGGAAGCAATTCACGACAGAAAGTCGCGAAATGCGAAACCACGACTTAATCTCCATTTCGGAGTTTCGGATACCGGGAGTTGGAGGTGTCAAGGAAACTCACGACAAGAATGATGAAATCACGAAATACGAAACCATGACGTTTCGGAGTTTTAGATACCGATATTTGGAGGAGTCAAGGAAGCAACTCACGGCAGGAACTCACGATATGCGAAATCATGAAAAGATTTGGACCATCGAATCATCAAGATTATGGACCGTTGATATGACTCCATTTCAGAGTTTCAGATATCGGGAGTTGGAGGAGTCAAGAGTCGAGACTCTTCATCACAGGAGTCCAAAAGTTGCGAAATGCGAAACGAAGAAATCCCAAAACAGGCACATCAACAAAGACTCCATTTCGAAGTTTCGCAGATCGGGAAATCAAAGATCAAAGGAACTTTAACCTTTGAAGTAACGAATCCCAAAATCCTGAAACAGGCACATCAATAAACCACGTCAGCAAACCACGTCAGCTAAGGACATGTGGTACAATCAGGCAATGACAAGTGTCAAGCTGATTCAACATTTCAGGCACATGTAAGTCACGAATCAGAGTGACACGTGGTAGCTATTCGCCATGTGTCAATCCATGTGTGACATTAGCAGGTTTACGTCACATCGGAACTTTCTATTTCAGGGTTTTACATAGAAAACATAAACTCCACCATCATGAAGTCTCAAACTCTGAAATGCCAAAATGCGAAAACACCTTTTGGTGTAGGCTGTGGTCACCGTCAGTGGTCATGTGAGAGGGAGGATCTAGCACCAAGTTAAGCTCCTTTTCAGTGATTGTAACATGAAGAGTCAAGACTCTTCACCACAGGAATGCCGAAATTCCAAAATTCCAAAATGCGAAAACACCTTTTGGTGTAGGCTGTGGTCACCGTCAGTGGTCATGTGAGAGGGAGGAGCTAGCACCAAGTTAAGCTCCTTTTCGGTGATTGTAACATGAAGAGTCGAGACTCTTCACCACAGGAATGCCAAAATGTGAAATGGAGAAATCAACGCGAGACCATGTGCTTGTAATCCAACGGTGTTGGATACTTGGAAATGTAATCGAAGGGCTACTGTTGTTCTTCGCAGTTAATCTATCAGTTACGATTCGGTTGGCAAAACTGAATCATGACTCTTGGATGGTTGGAGATTCAGTTGCTGATGCGTCTTCTTGGAGGTTCACAGTGTAACTGCCAGAAGCCACTGATTGTTTCTGCATAGAAAAATCAAAGAGGCCTCAATGTGATTGCTAGAGGAGCTAAAGAGTCTTAAGGCATCTGCCAGTGGAATGAAGACTGTTCATAGAGGTGATTGACAGATGGAAGAGAGTTGAAGCCTATAACTGCAACAAAGAGGATGAGCTCGACTATGATAGAGAAGACGAAGAGTCTTGACTGCTAGATAGGCTAAGGAATCTCAGCATAACACCCAATGGTGATGAACGCATGGGCATAACCACCAGAAAAGCTGAGGAATTGCCATGATGATCAGGAAGAGGACTCGACATGAGGAGAACATGTAGAATTGAGAGAGTGTGTTGATGCTCGAGGGTGTGAAGCAGTGGCAATGTGGAGTGGCATTGTATATCCTGATGTGGAGAACAATGGCATGAGGATGATCATGCAGAAGCATTGCGGATAGGGCATGCACAAGGTGCATAAAGACTATGATAATTTAGAACTAAGAAGAGATGAGGGCAGTTGTTGAGAGTGATTAAGGTGTGTAGAAGGAGGCATAGTGCAGCAGCTGAAATGCACAGAAGAGGAATGGTGCATAGAAGGGACATGGCACACAGAGCATGAAAGGTAGAAGAACATAAAGGGTAAGGAAGGGGTGCAGGAAGACACTGATGCAGGTAGAGCAGAGCAGTGTAGTAGAACAATGATGAGACCAATAAGCCATTGATAAATATTGTATCACTGTGATAAATTTATATATAGAAAAATTTATATTTCAGGGTGGTAGGGAGGTGCTAGGGAGGACTATTTTCCTTAGAGGTTCAAGTGGGTGCTTGAACACAGGGAGTTGTAGCTTCCATCTGGTTGCAACCAGAGAAACCAGGGTGGCAGGGTGGGGCAAGGGGGAATTGTTGTTCTCTGTTTTACAGGTTGGTGCCTGTGTGACTTGAAGTTGGTGCTGAAACACTTAGGGAGTTGTTGCTTCCTTCTAGTGGGTGCTAGAGAAACCAGGGAGTTGGTGCTTCCTTCTAGTGGGTGCTAGAGAAACCAGGGAGTTGGTGCTTCCTTCTAGTGGGTGCTAGAGAAACCAAGGAGTTGGTGCTTCCTTCTAGTAGGTTCTAGAGAAAACAGAGAGTTGGTGCTCTTAGCAAGTTGCAGCTTGCAAAACAGAGGTTGTAGCCTCACAATGAGTTGGAGCTCATATGTATGATAATGTACAGAAAGTAAAGATTACTTATCATACCAAGAAGAAGAGGTTTTTACCCTTTATGGGTTTCCTCAGGAAATATATGTCTTTGTATATTTCATATGTGTGACTGACGTTGAATGTTCTATTTCTTACCTCCCTGCATTATTGTGATTGTCATTAAGTGATCTGCAAAGACTTTAAAATAAGCATAATTGTTTAAGCACGGTAACAACTGATTCACCCCCCCCCCCTCTCAGTTGTCCAACAATTGATATCAGAGCCAGGTTCCTTTTATTTAAAGGTAGATCTGTAAGATTAAACATGACAAGTCATGAAGGGACTTCAACCAGTAAGCCTCCTCTGTTTGATGGAACAAATTTTGCCTTTTGGAAGGTTAGAATGAGAACATACCTAATGGCCTTAGGTGATGATGTTTGGGATGTAGTAGAGACTGGATACATAAAGCGTGTTGTGCTAGCTTCCAAGGATGATAAGTTAGAATTTAGCTTTAATGCTAAGGGAATGAATGCTATCTTGAATGGACTTGCAGAAGCCGAGTTTGTAAAGGTGATGCATCTTCAAACTGCCAAAGAAATCTGGGATAAACTTATTAGCAGCTATGAAGGAAATGAGAAAGTAAAAGATGTCAAACTTCAAACATTTAGGTTGAAGTTTAAACAACTAAAGATGAATGAAGATGAAACCGTTAGCAAGTATTTTTTAAGAGTTGAAGAACTTGTGAATTCCATGAAGGGTCTTGGTGAGAAGATTGAAGAACCAATTTTAGTTCAGAAGATTTTAAGATCTTTGCTTGATAAATTTAATCCAAATGTCTCTGCAATAGAAGAACTAAATGATGTTAAAACTCTCTCCATTGATCAACCCCTAGGAACTTTAACTGCATATGAAATGAGAATCAACAAAGATAAATCCATTACTAGAGAAGCATCTTTTAAAGAAGACAAGGATACTGATTCAGATTTAGATGATATTGAGGCAAAATTTGTGGGAAGGTTAAAGAAAGGATCAGGAAAACATCAAGGCAAGCTTCCCCTGAAATGTTTTAACTGTGGTAAGATAGGTCACTTTGAAAATAAGTGTCCACACAAGAAGAAGGACCAGAAATATGAAGGTGAAGAGAAGTACAAATCCAAAATATTTGATAGAAAGAAAAGTTTATGATGATTCCTCAGAAGACACCGATAGTGACTCTTCCTGTGAAGATAAGGTAAATGACTTCATGCTTATGGCCAAAGAGGATTATGATAATAAAAGAACAGGTAGTGATGATAATGATGAAGAAGATGTGGTTGACTTGGAAAGAGAGCTGATCAATGCTTTGGAAGAGATTGACAGACTTAGACTTAATAAGAGAAAGCAAAAACAATTGCTGATACAGTTCAAGAAAGGCACTAAAAAACCTGATGAAGACTTTTCCTTGCTAAAAGTGGAATTAGAAGAGGCAAAGAAAATAGAGGACATTCCGAAACAACAATTATCAGAAAAGAAGGCAGGATCTGAAGCCCTGGAAGAAGAAGTAGTGAAAACGAGGAAAGAGTTGGAGAAGTTTCAAGCCTTGTATCATCAGAATCTGTCAAGTATCAAAGCCTCATAAGGATTAGCCACCATTCTGAATCAACAAAGGAATCCAAAGCTGAAAACTGGTTTGGGTTATGAAGAAGGATCAAGTAGTGGTCATCCAAGCAACAAATACTTCATCAAGTTTGTCAAATCTACAACCAATGATGACAACAAACCTGCATAAACAAAGGAAGATAATCAACCATCCAGGAGGAGTAAAGAAAAAGGTGCCATAACTGAATCTGTATAACAAGGAAATAATACACTCCCTGCTCAAGGAAATCATCGACATGGAAGAAATCGATTTGCTCAAAAAAGACAACCATTTTCCAGGTAAAAATAATTTTTCTATGGATATTGTTTCTACTATTCTAACTTTGGTCACAAAGCTGTAAATTGTTCCTTAAGACTTAGACATGAGAAATTAAGATTTCCAAGGAATAAATATCTGCCACAACAAAGAATGATACAACCAAGTAACAAATCATCACAGATTGGAAATTGCCAAATTAATTCTAGAGACAGGCAACTGAGGAGGTCAAGAAATAATAAACAATCAATGTGTAGACAACGTTGCAAAAATAACTTTGACCTATTGAACAATGAGATTGAATGCTATAACTGTCACAACTTTGGCCACAAAGCTGCAAACTACCATCTAAATAATTACAAAGAAGATCCAAGGATAAATTTCTTAGATAGAAAGGCCAACACATGGAAAAGAAAAGATAGTGAAAAAGGTGGTCTAGCACTTTCAACTCAAAAACAAAAGGCCTTTGGGAATATAGACAGTGGATGTTCCAAGCACATGACTGGAGACAAGGATAAGCTTATGTCAATAAGTAAAATAAAAACAGGAAATGTGATCCTTGAAAATGATGAACCAGGTAAAATCAAGGATAGAAGGATGGTGAGTTTGAGTAATGTCAAAGGAGATGCCCAGTACATTTTGCTTGTGGATGGTCTAAAACATAATTTGCTCAGTACAAGTCAAAAGTGTGACAGAGGCAATGAAGAGGTGTTCTCGTCCAAAGAGTGTAAGGTAAATGTAAGCTCAGGACAAGTGGTGAATAAAAGCATAAGGACAATTAATGATGTTGATATTGAATCCTCCCCTGCAAGTAAAGAAGAAGACACAGATACAATAAAAGAATGTTCAGTTAGCATCTATCCCATGGAAGAAGTAGAAGAAGAAT